>PQWD01001103.1:65213-114429 GCA_019425675.1 Leucinodes orbonalis
TCAAGTCTTTCTGTCTGTCCATACGTATGTCACCCCTTTTTATTCCGAAATTATAAGTATAAACCATTCAAACTTTGTAAGTATATGTATCCTGTAAACCGCTATAAGGTTTCGACAAGAAACTTGACAAAGAATTAATATATTTGGTTTTGTTCCGCATACATTGCACTGAAATTCAAATTTTTTTCATCGAATCCGCACGTCTGGATATCATGTGTAGATCTTGACAAAAACATTGAGGTTTCTTAAAAAAACTAAATTGTTTTGCGCGAGAGACACTTCAAGAGTTTAAAAAGTGTGTGGACACACTTTTATTTCTAAACTATGGGATTGATAAAATAAATAAAAAATATATAATGTACATTACGATGAAATCTAACAACGAAATTTAGTTTGAACGATATCTGGTCTGTAGTTTTTTTTATACCTCATAAACGGTGAACCACTATTTTCGCTCATTAAAGCTGTAAATAAAAATTATTTTAATTTATGTTGCTTGCTACTGCTGCGAGTCTGACTCGCGCTTGGCCAATTTTTTATTTACCATAATTACAGAAATAATAACGTTTAATGAAAGATACAAAGCTATATTTATGGAATATTAAATAGACACTGGTGCCTTCTTTAAGTCTATGCCGGCGCGTGAATTGATTGTTTGACGGCTGCTTAATTACGTTGTTAATTAAGTTATACAAACGGTGTTCCTAATTGACGTTTGATATTTTTGGACCGTACTTAAAATGTTCCGCTAAG
Source organism: Leucinodes orbonalis (assembly GCA_019425675.1). Classification (NCBI taxonomy): domain Eukaryota; kingdom Metazoa; phylum Arthropoda; class Insecta; order Lepidoptera; family Crambidae; genus Leucinodes; species Leucinodes orbonalis. The sequence goes on from PQWD01001103.1 coordinate 65,967, forward strand.
TCGTTCGGTTCAAATCTTCTAATAAGTATTAAATTATCTTTGATGTTTGTGGCCCTTTTTAACTTTGACCCTTGCTTACTCAAAGGTTGAAGGCGTATAGCAACTTCAAAGTAAACTATCTTTAAGCTTGTTCGACCTTTGTTTCGAACAAAGCAGTAGGGTTATGTTGTTACAAAATTTTGTAGTCTCCCATCTTCTTTAAATTAGCTTTAGTTAAGTTGTGTAGTTGTGTACTAATACGATATCAATTTCAAAAGTATAACTCTTTTGATGCGACGAGTAAGTAGTATTTGTAGTCTGCGAGTTAGTTAAAAAAGCCATTGTGCGTTCGTATTACATGACAATTAATTAAAAAGAGTTTATTATAAATCAATTTAACAAGGTACGACGACGTTTTTAATTTTTCGTTTGTATTATAAGTATTTGAATATAGTATATAGCCGGATCTGACGGCGTACCGTGCTCTCCGAATCATAAACTCGACTGTCCTAAGCAAATTTGGCAAATGGCACCAAGTAACTTTTACTATAAAGTTTCCCTGTGTGATTCAAATCCACGATCCCTTAATTAAGCGACAATCTTAACGTTCAAACACATCGCTTTTTTATCTTTTAACTATAATTTATCAGTTCGATTTTTTCATAATTAATCTGTAACGTCACACTACATGGCACATGCCTTCCCACCCAGCATAGCTATAAGAAGGTTGGGCTCATTACGCAGGCCTGGTGCGGATGGTAGATGCTAACGACTACCATCCTAGGTTTATAGCCGAGGCAGAAGTCTTAATGTTACTCGTATATTCATATAAAAATTTGGTATTCAATACAACATTTCGTATAAAAGTCAAAATAATGTCAAAAATAGTTGTGGTGGTGTATATACACCACCACAACACACAGAGAATATTCTTTAGTATAAAATATGAACCAATTTCAGGGTCATTTTACAAGACCGTTGCAAAAGAACGAATGTTAATAATTGTTCCGAGTAGGCACGGTGAGATAAATAAGAAAAATAATTATCCTCAAAATTCTTTGATCAATTTGCCTGCGGGCACCGAGGCATTTTGGTTTTTTAAATGAGCAATTTAAAGTAAAATATTCATTAAGACGGTAGACCAAAATGGTTAAGAAGCTACTAAGCCAAGGATTTCTGGGTCGATTCCCAGTCCTCCTATTTTCTCGATATTGCCACTTCGCAAGTTCGGTTCGTTTAATTTGTCTATTGAGTATCTAACTTTATTCTGATAGTAAACATAGTTTATCTTGTAAAACATTAAAATAACGGGTAAACGTGTGGTCCGTTCACAAGTTATTTTTACGAATAACTTGTGAACGGACCACACGTTTTTTAAATAATTTTGCCTTAATATAACACACCTGCATTGAACCCACGATGGGTCACGATTTAATCTGCTGTAAGGGAATATCTGTGGCCTGAAGTTGCCTCATTGGAGTCTTTTTTTAATTGTTCAGTTAAACCTCTTTCGTTTGGTCATAACAGCTTTCCAAGATAATAAAATGAATGCTTTTTCATTCCTATAAATCTAATTCAGTCTACAAGTTAGACATAGGTTTCCCCAATTTTACGCCAAATATGGTAGTCCTACACTTTCCTGATCTAGCCCCCACCAGCGTCTTTTAGCAAAAAAATCATTTATGCCGCGGAATATAAATGCGAGTAACTTGTCCGTTTTAATCCGTGTAAATCAGTGTGACATATATGGCAGAATGAGCGATCGAACTATCCAATCAACATAAGGGGTGCTGGACAAATGATGTTCAATTTGAGCGACCGGAGACAAACGAGTGTCGTCGATGTGACACTAAAAGCTGCCTATTAGGTAATGTATCCAACGTTATGATGGTGCAAGCTAATTTTGGCATCACATGATGAATGATGTTCAGTCTTGACATCCGGCGAAATTGATGATTTATACACAGTTATAAATTGCGTGTGCTGTGCTTGGGTTTATATAAATTAGATGATACAATAAATCTGCATTGTAGCGCTCCTATATATGAAGACACTTAATGGCGGGATGTTTTAAAATTGTCATAATTTTCAGGTCTGAAACTTTCTATATTCATATTCACGCATAATTGTGTAATATATATAATAAGTTGACACATAAGTTTTATTTGTTCAAAATAGAATTGAGTTCATTTTCCGTAGCGATATTTTATGAATTAATTTTCCTTATTAGTAAACTAAAGTAGTCGACAAACGCATGCATTTAAAATATGAAAATAAAATACGTAGGCATAGGTATAGTAACTATTGATAAATGCTTTTAAAATTTAAAACATATAATGGGTCTTATAATAGTTGTAAATATTTTGAAACAATTAGCAAGCTTATACATGTCTTAGACAATATATTATACTCGAAGGTTTGTTCAGACCTTAAGTCTATTGTTTTGTAAACTGAAACGCGGCACGAAGTAACTTTATGTTTACTTTATTGAAAGTTCAACAATCAGTGATACCTGCTTCAATGGTCTGAAAACTTTTACTAGAGAGCCAATAAATAGAACCTGTCTTTATTAAATTGTTTCAATAAAAGGATAAGTAATTTTCTGAAGATATTGTAAATTGTTCGTTTTAAATCCGGCTCGAAGGACCACATTGTTATGTTAAGGAGCGAGCACTTAGCATAACATAACAAGTATGTTGATGATATTATGTGTGGAATAAGAGATGTTATGTAGAAATTAAGAGTTTATTGAAACTTCACAAGATTAAATGTTAATGTGACGAGAGCATGATTGCAACTGTCTTTACATACAAAGTTATAATTCGCAATTAGTCTGCGTTCAAAGTAGGTTACCTGTTACCAGGCGTAAAATAATGTTATACAAAAATAAAATATAGGTTTTGAACCATACATTGAATGATACCAAAAATAGGATCCTGATTGTACTAATTTATTCTACAGAAATTGGGAAAAGGGTTTCAAGAAGACTAGTAATATTAAGCTATAGCAAACTTATTAAAAATAAATATTATACGTAATAAATATTGAATACAATTCATTACTTATATGAAGATTCTTCTTAAATACGAGATAAATGTATCATTCCATAAATTAATCAAATAAATCTTAAATATGGAGTTGCTAGATGTTCCAGTGGTAACAATATCTTACTAAGAGTCGGGAATTCGATTACCATTGATACGAATCATGACTTTTTTGTGTTTTACTCATCATCACCATTAGCTTATTTAACGTCCCCATCGAGAGGCACTAGCCTACCCGTAAAGGGAGTACAGGCCTTGGTCATGCACGCGGGCTCAGTGCGGATTGGACGACTTCACCCACAATCTTTGAATCTCTTCGCAGGCGTGCGCACGCGCAGGTTTCCTCACGATATTTTTTCACCGTAATAGTATCGGATACCGTACATAAAATTCAAAAATTTGAATTACATTGGTACGAAGCAGGATTTGAACCTGCGCCCTTCTGATCAGTTCACACCCTTGAGCCACCGACGCTCACTGTTGTGTTTATAAAAAGGCTAATAATTTTAAGTGATTATGTTAAAAAAAAACATTATTTTCTCCCACGAAGTCATTACACGAAGCAGTATAAAGTAATTAGGAATAATTTTGAATTATGTAGTGATTAAAACCAAAAATCATAACATTAATTGAAACAAAAATTTTAACCTTAATAAGAATAAAATTGAAATCATTAAACAACAACAAGACCTTATGATTATGTCATTTAAAATTTTAATAATAACACAATTGACTTGACAATACCTTGGTCAAGTACGATGAGCAATAACTCAAAAACATTAGCGTCTACCTTAATTGACATCCATTCAAGTTATTACGCATAATAATGTCGTTCTGAAGGGGCTCTTCTTTGATTGGAACAGTAAAGCAAACGATGCAGTGTCATAAATTAATTAATTGTTAAGACCTTCTCCTTGGCATTCAATTTCGTAAAGTTATTTTAACCGTTTCGAGGTACTTCAATATGAAAACGGGGACATTCTAGCGTAATAAAACATCCTATCCTGCAAAAGGATACATGCCTTGCAATTATTTATCTTTGAAAATAAACAGCAAGTTTAGGTTTCAATTGAAGTGTATTAATAATAATACGTAGGGACGTGACGACCCCATCGCCCGCTGGTGGTATTAGCTTTATGCTAGTACCATCGGTGCAATCAGTCTCCGTCGGGCAGCTTGTGGCGAGCTGATGGTGTGTGGCGCGCACCTCGGTCTTGCTCCGGGGAAGTCTCTGGTCTTCGCCTTCGTCTCACCGTTGGTGGCGAAGTGGACCCCATGAGGACCAGATCCCCACCTCCCGCTTGCCTTCATTGGCCGTCGGGAGTGAGTCGCTAGAGCTATATGCTCGGGGTGGAAGTGTAATGCGTAATAGCGAGGAAACCCCTCCGAGTGACCTGCGTAGTTACTCGCGATGGTGAAATCGGTGCCGCACCTCTCCCTAGCCGCGAGCGCACATGTTGCCCCTCTGTCCCCACTGCAGGCGACCATTAGGGGGCCCATCTAGCCGCGGCGAGTCACCGCCTGTCTCTATTTTACTGTGAGACTAGTTTAATGACAGGCGTCCGTAGTCTACTCCATAGCCAGATATTCAGTCCATCAAAACCCAATTCCATAGCCCAGTATCGTAGTTTCCATATATTTACAATAGTCTTTACACCTGGCGGGCCATCATGGTTGTATCATATTGTGCATTCTTGATGCATCCGCCACGTGTAACACTTACAAAGATTAAATATTCGAAAAAAGGCCTCTGTGCTGTTGGCTTCGGCCCCACACATGCCTTCCAAAGGACCGGGCCACTATTTGGCCCGTGAATCTTAAGGATTTCGAAAACATAATAATAAAATTTATTTATTGCTTCTTCACAAGTAACAATTTCAACATGTGGTCCTTATTAGCTACTTACAATACACAGTTTATTTTTGTACCTTTATTGTGAAGCAATTGGATATGGCTCAGCTATTGTTGATAAATGAGGTACTAGTACCTATTTACAACGCTGGTTTTCAGCCAATTCCACGTCTCTTCAGTTACACGAGGTTAATGATATGAGGCCAACTACATTAATGGTATTATCATGACAATGAGACAGTGAGTGGTGTAGAAACTAAATTGTAGCTTGTTAATAATTTTGAAAAATAGGTTGTATTAAGTTTATACAGTTAAAAAAGATGTATTATAAGCACATTTATGGGTGACGTGTGTTTTGAGTTTGCGCACGTGTGTTTGGGAGTGTGTGTGTGTGTATTGTGTCTATTTCATAACCTCAATGCGGTTATGAAATAATAAGGGAAAGTCATTTTTATTATGTTGTTTTTGTACGAACTAATTATTTTGTACTATCAGTGACTGCTCATTAAGTGACTCAGTGAGACACTGGTGAATAGGGGATGCCATTCCCCTGTTTAATTCAGCCTGTTTAATTTCTGCACGGTTGATTAGCTCAGCTTTATTTACACTATTTTATGATTTATTTTTTTAAACTTTAAGAAAAATAAAGCAATCAATACAAAAAGTTTTACCTGATATAAGTTGTGTTGTGTGAATGAGTTTTGAATTTGTTTATTTTAAATGTAAAGCTTGACAATAAATCCTGGCCATTAAACAAGATAAAAGAACAAATGAATTACGATACTAAATTCAGTCACAGAAAAGTACATACTATATTAACTCAGGACTTTGTTTGAAGCTGAGATTGAAAGCGCCCACTTGGGAGTGGCAGCGTCTATGATACCTCAGACCAAATATATTTATAGTTAGTAAACTCCTACGTGCTTATCGTTAGTGCGCGTCAGCTCACCAAGCCAGCAAGTTGTTTGATGTATGGCGGTCACAGACATCTTGCTCAATGGACTGCAAATTGTTCAGTTAAGCATCATTACGTTAGTCGATAGAGACCAGGGTGGTGAGCTGAATAAACTTATCTTAAAGGAACTTATTAATTGTTAACATTATCTTTCTATCTAGCTTTCTGACACTGTTTGATTATGGTTTTAGAGCGAGTGTATATAACAAACAAAACATGTTGCTATAATTGTCTATATCCTTAACATGTGTTTTAATTAATTGAAACTATATAGCATATTTTATATTCGGTATTTAAAATGTAATGTGATTTAAGTCTTGAATTTACACCGATTACAATTATAAACAATTTACAAAATATGTACATACAAACGTAGATTGCATAAGACAATGGAAATAATTCGATTGTTTCCAATCATTCATATCAGTCATTATCCTATCACTGCAAAGTTTCCTCGCTATTTAATTCTTCGATTAAATTTTTGGATATTTTAAGTCAAAATATACATTTCAATGCCATAATTTGTGCATACAAGGCACGTACATACATACAATTTTAATCTGATTTCTATCTGTCATTTAAGTAATTTTGGCTAACAATCGTTGCACTTGTAAGACATGAGAGGACTTTGTCAGTAATCAGCTTTTTGCTAACTTCTAAGACAAGTCAAGTTATTTGGCTTGTCCCCTATATAAAAAAGTGTTGTGATAAATGTTCGTCGCAATGATTAGACAGAAGCGACATTGACAAACGACATCGGTGTGACACTGAACATCTGTTATTCACAAAAATGAGATAAATATACTATATATTATGTTTTCTAAAACATAGAGTCTTGCATTTTAAGAAATCTTGGTGTAGGTATTTTTCACCAATTTGTATTGAAATTTATATGATTAAATAGTGCAAATGCTTTTAAGGTAGGTTAGAGGTTAGAGAATAGATACGATTACGTTACCATGGCATGGTTGTTGCCAGTTAGTAAATAATAAGGAAAACTAGTTAAGTGTGAATCGGCTTATCTACGTTAGCAGACCACAGGTACAATGACAGCTTGCTATCAAAGAAGCAAAGCCAGAGTATATTTCAGTCGGAAAGCATATATTTTTAATCGAAAATGTTTGTTATGGTATTGCTCTGTTTGTTGTAAATAACTGTGATATCTTGAATGTCTGTGTATACGAATATTTATAAAGATCTTTGGAAATTTCATCATTTTTGTGCCACAGTCTAGAAAGTCGCCATTATGACCAGGAACTATCATCTAAATAGCTTTACATAGTTACAATGATTTTGTATTTAAATTGCATATCAACAGTAACTGAAAAACGAATTTAGTTTCATCTGTTTGAAGAGCAGTTTTTCTGGAAACGAATGATGATATTATACCTTTACATGAGCGTTTCACTTGCCCTGTTGTTGATAGAAAATAATAAAAAAAAACAACTTAGGTAGTAATGTAAAAAATATATTATAGGATAGTTTTTATATAAATAAGATTGACACTACTATTATTTTTTTAATATTGTATCAAAAATTAGTTATTAATTGGTTTTATTCGATTTAAATAGTGCTATATTTTATTGTGTCCTTGTGAAGAGTAATATGCATTCCTTTTTAAATAATTTCCTCATGATAAAGCTCTAATATATTTTTTAATCAGTTCAGTATAATTAGTAAGATTATTACAATAAAATGCAAACATATGGTGCTTATGTGTATATACGCTCTAGTCTACTGGCACTAACTATGCTCACGAGTTTTAAAGGATAAAAATGGGCTTAAAAAGTATTGTAACTGATTTAAGATAGCCAATTTATGTTACAAATGGAACGACATGCTTCAACGCGTAGTAACATGGATTTTTTACAAGATTAGAGGTTCGTGGGGGTTTTTATTCTCCTTTGTCCTCGGTAGACGAGACTAATAGATTTTCCATTAAGGGACCCGTGAGTTACATGGCAAGAAACCGCTTTAACTAACGACTATCCATTTACTTTAGCGAATTATAGCATTAGTCAACTATTAGTAAAAAAATATTTATCATAAGGTATGGGTTCGTTGAACACAGAATTAAAATCATTTGGGATTGATTTTTTTAAGTAGATTAAGTACCTACCTATTTTTCACTGTCACCTCATACTGAGAACGAAGTTGAGGTAAGTAGATTGAGGGAATGTAAAAAACATTCGAACATGAAATTACTTTTAAAAATACCCATTAAACCACACCTTTCGATTTTTAAGTCGTTATTTTCCAATATAGCGCGTCGGTGGCTCAATGGTGTGGACTGTTGCCTTCCGTCCGGGAGGGCGCAGGTTTTAATCTCGCCACATCCCAATGTGTTTTTGAATTTGCGAAATTATATGTACGTTATCGAACGCTCTCACGGTGCAGGAAAAAATCGTGAGGAATTCTGCGCACGCCTACGAAGAGTTTCAAAGGTTGTGCGTGAATAGGACAATCCGCGTAGACGGCTAAGACCTATACAACCAATACGGGTAGGCCCGTGCCCCTCGGTGGAGTCGTTTAATGAGCTGATGATGATGATTGTCCATAAAGTATCTTATATGAATGTACTCAGTTTGTATATAATTACTCGTATATTAGATCTTAAGGAGCAACCTGTCTTCCCATGGTTGTAATATTGATATTAAATGTTTCCTGTTAGAGAGCTCCGGTAAATGCATGCTCATGCGTAATCATAAAATGCTATTGGGCAAGGCGTTTCTTTTTGTTTTGATGCCGAAGATGTGTTATTATTACAGGTTCAATTTATCAATATTTCTTTACTGTGTACTCATATGCATGAATAATTCCTCTCTTTTTTCATAACCCTAAACAAATCCATTGCCTAGATTAGAGATATAAAGACCGATTTGACTAGCGACTTTGCTAATAAGTTGTTGTAGTGATGATGTTTTGTGTAATAATAAGTCATATATCATGATCAGCCCATTAACATCCACTGAAGGCGCGATACGCACAATCCTTGAATCTCATCGCAGCTTGCGCAGGTTTTTCTTCGCGATGTTTTCCATCACCGTAAGAGCGTCAGATAGCGTTCATAATATATCAAAATTCGAGAACACATTAGTACATGGGGATTTGAAACTGCGCCTCCATATAATCCATAGGAAGACTATAGTCATAAAACCACTGACGCTCATCAAAAATTGTATACTTCGATAATAAAAACAATTTTTCAGATCAGATGGTGTGAGCCGGATTATAGCAGTAGTATATTTGTAGTTAATATAGGAAAAATATACAAAAACTTTTTAATGACAAGGTTACAAAAATCCACGGTGAACTTGCTTATCTGCAGCAACCATGAAACGCTCTGTCTTTGTTGGTGAATCTGTCCCAACGGGGGTAAATTACCGTTTTTTATTACGACGCTTCATACGTTTTTGACTAACAGTCTTTTTTATGCTGCTTAAAACAAAGCAAATTCAAGTAAAAAAAAACGTGCTGGTACATATTTGTACTCTTGTGAAACTAAAAAATAAGGTATGAGCAGTATATAATATAGAACTTCAATACTTTTAGTTTGATTCATAAATATTTGGATTAAATTAAAAATCCAAGACGAGAGCAGAATAAATAATATATTTTTCTTTTTTAGATTATATGTCCTTACAGAAAGGCACGAGCTTACCCGTTAAGGCCTTAGTCATCCACGCAGACCAGGCGTAAAGGCCCAGTTCTGATTGGCCGACTTCACGCACAACTATTGTATCTCTTCATATGTGTGCACAGGTTTCCTTACGATGTTTTATTTTCACCATTAGAGCGTCGGATAAACGTACTCGTACATATGGTTACGAAAGTACATTGGTACGTGGCGGATTTGAACTTGCACCTTCGGATTGGACGGCAACAGTTCCAACAAACCAATGAGCCCGACGATTCTTTGGCCATTCAATCAGACCAAAGTAAAGGTAACTTTTATTTAAATAAATCAAAATAGGATAAAATTCGGTGCGCATTAATTAAATATTTTGTTTTAAGTAGTTATTTTCAAACTGTTCAAATTTTTTCTTTGGTACGATTGCGAATAAACCTGTAAGGGTCAGTGCGGCTCAGAGTGGCTTTGGCAAATTGATTTTACGTGTATTGTTGGAGTTCCACGTCGTCGGTATATTGATGTTTTAGATCGACGCCGGACTATCTGGGCTTTACTAAGCCGTTTTATACTTCTCAGGCTTATCATTTGCTCTGTGACCGTGTTGAGACTAAATGCTTGGCGCACCGATTTCTTTTGTAATCTACTGCATTGTATAAAATCCTTAACCACCGCAATAGGATACCTATATTTAAAGAAACAGTTGATTTTGATTTCGGAAGATAGACACATTGTATATAATTTGCTGTAAAAAAACAAAACATATTGTATTTATTATGTTTGTACGTTATTAATTTTATTTATAACCTCTAAGTTCCAGTAACTACTTTCGTAGTCTGCTAGTCTGAGTATATGGTTAACATCGCTATAGGGTAGTGGGTGTGAATCTTACGGGAAGACTGTAAAGTCACTCTGTGTCATATAAAGAGTTTGATTAGAAGTCAGCGTGGGTGGGTTACTGCCCAATCCCCCCATAGCAATGCTGGTGCCGGCATGTGCCTTGCAATGGGATAGTAGCAGTTTACGATGGCGTGGTTTATTTTATTTGATCTATAGAATTCACGTTTGAACAGTCATAAAAAAATCTCTCAGATTTTTCAACCCGTCATCATCGAACCTGACCAAAATGCGCCCTTTTCTTCCTATTTTGTAATTATAAGAATAGCTTCGAAGAGAAATCTGAGACAGAGGGTTTGAGGTAGATCAGGTCAAAAGTTAATTTAGTTTGTTGGCGGGAGTGAACTGAAGGCTCGAAGCGCGCGGCTTGCCGCGAAATAGGTGTTGAGCGAGTGCTACTTTCGACGTTGAAATTATTATATAACACAATATGTAATAAACTTAAGCACAATTAGTTCTGACTTTTAACAAAATTCAACTTATCTATATCAATAAGATTAAGAAGCGAATAAAAGTTTGCTTGTCATGGTTTTACGCAAAAAGACTTAACCTTAAAATAACACATATTCTTGACAGTACATTTCAGTTGTGAACACATTAAACGTCACTTTGTTTATTGCAACATATTTAATTTTAACTTAAAATAATATAACATTTGGTCACAATCACCAATTCTCTCACCTCACCAAACTCTTCCACTTCTATGTTTTGTTTTTATATGTAAATAGAGTTATTTAATCGTGCATTTGTAGCGAAAGCAGTAAAGGAGTAGCTAGCTACAAATGGATCGTTAATTTTTGCTTTGATTAATAGAACTTCATTTTGAATGGTAATATTTCACTGAACTCTAATTTATTCTACCCTTTAGTCGTTTAAAACTCATTCATTCAAATTGCTAGATCTATAATAATATCGGTAATATGTTTGAAATATTTCCAATTGGAAATGAAACAACTGACAAAGTTTTTACACTGCACTGACTTAAATCTGGGGCCACGGTAGTGCCTTCGCCAAGACTACTTACCTTTTTTTAAGTGTTTTGTCTTTTTTTTGGACTCTCTTAGAGTTGGTGTCTAATATGCCGGAAAGGTCATATCTCAGGATATGATGTCCATAATAAAACGTACAAAGTCTTAATTGATCAGATCTACTACTTAAGATTTTGTTTATGTAGAAAATACGTCGATTGCGTCACTGGCATACTGATGATAATCAAAATGTTTGGCTACTTCCTGAAGTGCTAGAAAGCTGAATTCTAGTATAAAACCTAATATATCGGACTGTGGACAGTAACTAAACAACCTATTAATACGTAATTATGAAAAAAATAAACCTTAAAAAGACTACCTAGCAACTTACAAAAAAAAACTAAAATCACACCAACAACATTTCATGTAAAATGTTGCCAAGACGACCACTTAAGGTTTGCGCTGTGAAAAGATATCAGATCTCATATAGAGCCAAACTTTTCAATCTACACGACCTAACTTTACTGACCCTTCTTTCAACAAATTCTACACACCAGTAAATAAATGTATGGCTGGTTGTTTCGTTACTTCATTTAGATCAGAAACTAAATATTCGCATCACCTCCACAACGGTAGCAAAACGGCGAAGCTGTACATATTACTTGGTATGAAGAATTTGTTGAAGCAAGGGTCGGTAGATTTAGGTCGTGTAGATTCAGAAGCTTGGCTCTACATGCGACCTGATATCTTTTTCAGAGCGCAAACATTATGTGGTCGTCTTGGCAACATTTTACATGAAATGTTTTTTGTAGGATATATTTTGTAAAATCAGATGCCACTTTGTAAACTGCATATAATGGAAATCCCTGTACGATTCCGTTCACTTGACGTTCTAAATCCATTTCAAGAACCGTCGAAAGGTATCAATAAATTATTGTGGTGTGAACAAATAATGAAAATTATAAATTGGGATTATTTATGACCCGTGATGACGATGACTGATCGTTCGGGTATTACACAAGTACTATAAAAGTTTTTTTTACAAATGGACGGTCATGGCGCTCACCTGGTGGTAAGTGATACGCCTGACCATGTCAGCAGAGCGGCATGAAAGAAGACCAACAATTAATGAACAGTTATTATTCTCCGTTAATGACACACTGCCAGACATCAGAGACTACAGATGCAAAATCTCTTTGCCCGGTAATTTCTCTAGCTACAGTGCCCTCATCGCGAAACACTGAAGTGTATAACATTCCTTTTCACGGGACGATATCTGCATTGCGTGGTACTACCAAGACGACTCAGTACCGGTCTATCTCCTAGTAAAATTCAATTTGTTAGAAACCGTAAATAACAATGAGCGGTCGATGGCTATAATGAATTGTAAACAACTACATTGTCGTGATAAGCATAAATAATTACGAGCTAAAAGAAAAGGGGTTTTGTATCGAGCTTAGTAGCCGAAATGTGTGTCGATTTTACCGTAAGATAAGCTAACGACAAGGAGGAACCAATTGGATGTTGCGGAAGGCTTAAGCCACGATATTTAGCGCATCGGTGTCCATTAAGACGCCGGCGACTGAACCAAGCTCGGTCCGCTACTTTTATCAGTGTTTGCTAAAGTAGCCTGTGTACGATACAATGTCGGTCGTAATATTCTCTCTCCCATGTCTACAAAGACGATACAGTAATATAATTAAAACGATAAAAATATATTAGTCTGATCCATAAATAAACAATAAAAAATCTAAAAAATCTTTTTTTATGTATGTGTATTATTAATATTACTTTCGTAAACTTGATATTGTTTTAGTTTAGGAAAAATAAAGAACATGACATACACAAAATTTTTATAATGTACGCTGAAATTGGCTGTATTGGTAATTTGGCACTGGCATAAAATTTGTTCTTCAAAATCTTACTATATACGTAGTGGTTTACCAGCCTTCTCATAATGCTGAGGGTAAAATATTCAATTACGTGTCTATCCCTATGGATAATATAAAATAAAAAGTAAAAATGTTAAAATAAATATATTAAGAAGGGATAAATTAATTGAATAGGATAAAGTTATATATGATTTTTATAACAACAGATTGGGTTGTAATTTGAATGACAAAATCATTCCCCAACAACAATCGGATTAAAGTCCTCTTGTTGTTTTTAGACAAGTTAATTTGGCCTATCGGCCTAGCCGGGAAATGAACTCTCTTTGCAATAAACATTACGGTAATGTTACATCAAGCTGAGTAGACGGTAATATCTCCTAAGTACCCCCCTAATTCTTTACCCGACCTTTTAACGAAACTATAGAAACAAAACTAAATATTATGTTACGTGTTCGCGTAAGTATTTGTAATCAATAGAGTAAGTTCACTATATCAACTATATTAACCTAATAGAATTTCCATGAATGTATATAAGCACCGACACATTGCTTTAAAAAATAGCTTCACTCATATATATTTAATATAGTAGCTTAAATAAGGCTGCGTAGCTGCACGTTCAATCACGTCTTGTTTTCGTGAAAAAAAAAACAAGCCATGTTTCTCCTCAAAATCCTTAAGGCATTTCATTTAAGTTTCAGTTTTTCCCGAGCTAATCCCAAAGGTTTGGCAGCTAATTTGGCCGATGCAAAATTCGGTCGACCTTAATCGGTGTACGTAGAGTTTATCAGAGCTCGCTTCGAAGACGCGCCCATTAAGCTCTGCGGCACGGCGCCTTGTGATTGATGACGCCAATTCGCCACTTCCGCCCCAGTGCGCTCCCACCAACTCCAGCGCACTTGGCACGCTCCCTTCCATTAAACTGGATATTTTTTACTCAGCTCCCCAGTTTAAATAAGGATTGAAATTTCACACCCGTACTGGGCGCCGTCTCTGTGGTATAGTGAGCGATCATGTTTAAAACCGCGTTCAGGGTATTTTTTACTTATTTATTTCACAGAACAAACTACTGATATTGTCTGCTGTTGAACACAGGTACCCTTCCCAGTTACATGTAAAATTTTGACGTAATAAATTTTCTTAAACGCAACATTAATATTAAATTATCTCGCGTGAGACCTACGTAATTACACCGTATTTATTTTAAGTGTACTAAATTGTATGATTTGATTTATTAAACGTTTGATAACTTATTCATTTAAAAACAAATTAACACGATATCACAATTAACGAATATTTATATGAAACAGCATCGTGCATTTGTAATCCTCATTAATGAATGTAGCATACCTAGTGTTGTTTTACAGTAATGAAAACGGAACGCTGCCATTAGTAACTTTCTTTAAGTGTTTCTCAATTAAATGTTACATGGAATAAATATCATTGGAACATAATGGAACGGACTTTAATGTACGGTGTCTCAACACGTGCACGCATTATACAATTTGGTACCCGTTGAAGCAACTTTATACACGCGATGCGAGGGATTCGAACTTTATTTAATAACGCTAATTGATGTTTACACGCGTTGAAATGTTCGCTATGGAGTTTTCTAGTTAACATTTACCAATATATATTTTTAATAAAAAAAGATAATTACAACACCATTAAAAAAAAACTTACATAAAAATGTTTATTATTTCATATTTTGTTTTGTTTACTTAAGAAAATATGCAGAAATTAAAAACTTTAAAAACAACTGTATTGTTGTGTCGAAACAGAGTTTGTGTTTGTTACAAAATAAGAAGATAGTCTGGTATAGAATAAAACTTTATTATTATCATACCATAAATTAGACTAAGAGAGAGTGCGCCCAAAATATTTTTCCATCAGCCATTTAAAATAAATCATTGCTGCATTCATTGTTATGTATCATTTATGATTCAAATTGTTTTATTATTTCAATTAAGATTCATAATTTCAAATTTCAAATATGAAAACCGAGCCATTGGTAAATTACATTTAATTTACCAATGGTTCGGTTTTTGGCTATAAATTTACCCAGTTTACTACTGAGAAGAATCCAGCAAGAAGTTCAGTAGTTTCTATTTTAAAATCAGGCTTTTGATTTTAAAATACCGTATGTGTCACGTCATATATCTACTAAGACTGCGAACGTACTCGTACTTAGGTCCTAGTTATCATAAGACGACCGCAATATCAAAACTGTCGTAAATGGCATTAGGGGGATTTAGAAGCACTAATGCCCGAGTACCTAAGTGTGATAGTTCACCATCGTTTATCTCCAAGGTAAGCGAAATTTATCCCTATAGATGGCAATTTCATCAAATAATTAAATTAATTAGATACCAGTCACGGCAAAACATTATTGAAATCAAACATCTCATTATATTGTAAGTGAATTACCTGAAAGTATGAAAAGCTCGTTTGCGCCCACCGTTTTCCTTGCGTAATCCCCACCTGTGAGTGTAAACGCGGCGTGAAGTTAAGATGGTAATAACGCTTATGCATGGTTGAGTGAACAGCAATCGATCATTAGGAAGCTGCGTGCCTCGAGATCCGGTAGCGCACGCTACTAGCTATCCTGACGACACGACATGCCAGCCTCGATCACGTTTTAAAAGATTAACATGTTACCCGCAGATTCATGTCGATACTCGCTAAATTCACCCTCTATATTTTAGCACACCATTATAAGCTTTTGATAACGACACGTCAGTTCCCCCAATAAATCCTTCCAAAGATTAAAACGTTATCACAGATTGGCGCCGATACTCGGCGAGAATAGAGTGGAAAGATATAAGCTGGACGATGTAGCAATTACTGTATATTAGTTTGCCAATAACAGCTTCTGTTCGTTCAGTCTTTAAAATTGGCTATTACTGAAATGAAGTAAGCACGCTCCGATTTCGGCCATAAATAGAAAGTGCCTATAAGGTTAACGACAGGGTAAGAGGTCCGTAAACACAAGTAATGATAGTAACATAAATTGGTACTAATGTAATTTGTTCAAAAAGCAGATTAATTGACTTTAAGGCTATTTTTGTGTTTAACTGTTAGATATATTACATAAAAATAAAACTTAAATATGATATAACAATGATGATAATGAAATATAAAAAACCGACCTTCTAAATACATTCAAGAATAGAATACTAGACAAAAAAAATATTGTTGTATTGATGATCATGTTTGAAGTCAGTTAATAATTGACATAAATACAAAATTGTATGCATTAAATACCTGATTCTTATTAATTATTTACTTATTTTCTTTATATTATTTGTTTTGGCTTTAGCATCAAATATGCATGGATGGCAATACCATAAATGCAATGCAGGAAATATTTGTGAAACGTCCTCTTTTCACGCACCATATTAGAGTATACATACGATGCCTAAGTGAATTAATATTCTCTTTTAATTTGCATCGTTTCTGAGCCAAAACGTTAACTTTAAAATTTACTAGTGTTGCAAACACATTATCTCAAGGAAGCCTTAACGTTTTTTGTAATAAATGGTTTTGCTATTGAATGTTGTTCGCACTTGTGATTTCATACATAGCTCATGTAAGCTATGTATATCACCTAGATTATTGTGATGTTTCTTTTTGTCAACGTGCTCGGTGTACGTGTGATCAATGACTATATTTCAAAGGTTTCTCTGGTTTCAAAGGTAACCTAATTGGTGCTCTTTGTGATCTGCATACATTTCGTTATCAGAAAGGCTAAAGTGCTAAGACGCCAAAATGTCAATTTGGGAAATCGAGTTTAAAATGACAATTATAATAAATATTCAAAATAGTTGTGAGTACCTATCTCTGTTCGTTTTAAAAATAAGTGTCGTATCTCGGTTCGTTCCAAAAATAAGTATCGCTTTAACAAAAAATACGTTAAAAAGTAAAAAAAATAATCAGGAAAAATGCGAAGAGCGTAATTTGAAAAGTTCTTAAGCAAATTTTGTAAAAAAAAGCGCCACTTTAGGGCGGTGTTTTAAGGCAATCTGTCGAAAATTTGGACTACTAAAGCGCCAATAAAGTACTCAGATCGTTAAAAAACCTATCTAGATCGACGCAGAAAAAAAATCTGTTGAACTACTAAATTACCAAATTTGTGCTTTAGCACTTTATTCTTTCCACTGATGATTTGTTGATGGAGAATAAGCAACCCTACAAATGTAATTCTATTGATAGGTTTAGTTTTAATCATAGAGGTTCCAAGTACGTTCTGAGTTCATATTTATAGGATTTGATTGCTCATACTCATAGAAATTTGTACACTATATGTATAGCCGAACATGAGCTGTAAAATTTCCCGACATTGACGGCGTATAGAGAGCAATTTAGTGCCGGAATTGTTGTGGTAGTGTCGTGGCTGAGGCGGATCACTACAGGTATCACAACCACCGCTAGCAATTCGGGTTTACCACTGATAATAATTACTAATGATTATTACTTATATATAAATGTTGCTGAGTCTATGCTGGATTATTAATAAAGTTGTAATTAATTAATAAGATTTATAAGAAAAAACCTAAATATATAATATAATTTGATAGATTTTGACCGTTGATACAGTTTCCTACGGGTTTTTAGAACTGTAAGTATTCATGTGTTTTTAAAATTCTCTTCCTTAGAAAGGATTAAACTCAAATCAATTATATTTATTCAGTTTAGATTCATGACAAATTTGAGTTCACCATTCGTTCGGACTTATTATCTACTGAGAAGAAAAGCCAGCAAACCCAGCAAAGAACTCAGTAGTTACTCTTTATTATTTATAACATTAATCAAATATTTATATAAATCTAAGTTAGTATAGAACAATCCTAATAAATAGACAAATTAAATTATACAAAACTTTAAAAATATTATTGACATAATAAAATAAAAATTGAAGTGCACACGAGGAATCAACATGTCCAAGAACCCTTAACTTTTAAGTAATCTTCTTTGCATAGTTAGTATATTTACCTGTGGCCATAGTTAGGTACCTTTTATTTCATTAACGTGGTTTTAATATGGGATATAAATTTATCAAGAAATTTATTCATAGGAAAATATTGACCTTCTGTAGCTTATTAAATATTTCAAAGCTTAACCCCAAAAAGAAGTTCCCAACCTTGCGAAGTCTTAGATTTAGAACGGCAAGCCTGTGTATATTTCTAGCTGTATAACTTTGCTTTGACGGGAGAACATGTTTACACCTCTTTTCATACCTCATACGAGTAAAATTTTTTGAGGTCAATGCCTTTACAATATCAAGGTCCGTACAGCAAAATCTGTGAGCACAAAGCTTATGCGTGTCACGGAGCTGATTGATGGCACCGCAGAGGGACTCTAGACCCTCAGTCACTTGCGAAACGCTCGGAACGGTTTGCGACAAAAATTCGTTTAATATAGCTGACGCCGTCAAATATAGCTTAAGAATTGAATTGATAGACGCTCAACGTGAATTGCGAGTAGATAATTCGTTTGGGATATATAGGGCTGTAGTGTAGAGGACATTAGAGCTTGCGGGATTGGTTCATAAGTTCAAAGTTAACGCGCAATGGAGCGAGCTATGCTTGGAGTCTCTCTTAGGGATAAAATTAGAAATGATTTAATCCGTAAGAGAACTAAAGTTACCAACATAGCCCGCCGGATCAGCAAGTTGAAGTGGCAGTGGGCTGGTCACGTATGTCGCAGAACCGATGGTCGTTGGAGCAGACTCTCCATTGCATTGTTTTCGGAAAGGTCGCTGGTAAAAGCTGGATGAGAAAGGCGGAGGACCGGGATGTCTGGCGCAAAATGGGGGAGACCTATGTCCAGCAGTAGACTGCAATAGGTTGAAGAGAGAGAGCGAACAATAACACTAGGCCTAAGTTTTATCTATTGTACCTACTATTAAATAACGTTACCGCTAACGGTTAGTTTGAAATAGCGTGGGAACTTCAAAGATATATGATTGTTTTATATATACAGTTTACCTACGAAATCCATTGAAATTTTATTCAAATCAAGTGAAAATTAAAAATTTCAGCAATAAACTATACATTACGCATTCCCCATGCGGACAAATCATTAATTTGTAATGAATTAACTTATATATCATCTACTAAAATGTTTGCATCATTTGTTTGTGTAATGTATGTATGTCATTGTCATATAACTTTTTTAAAATGACAAGCAATTTCGAAAACCGGAAACTGTAATTTAAAACTTGTATTTTCCATTCTGACAAAAATCATTCGACAAAATAGGCGATTTTGCATGCAGAAACTTTGCAGTTTCACTAAATAAAGCACGCCGCGAAAACGACAAATGCTTAGAAATGCGATGGTTGTTGTCGTGTTTGTGTTACATTAAATTATACGAATGCCGGGTTAGGTCTGTTAGGTAAACATTTCCCGTTACCTACTCCATTGTCCGCAGCCCGGCTTACTCCGCTCATATTTGATTAAAATGGAAATTTTATGAAAATTTACCTGGCCTGTGTAGTTACTTAGGTATGCTCGTAATGCAAACAAATTATTGTGTTTACGTTTTCGTTTATCTACCAATAACCATATTTTGCATTGTTTCAGGTTAAGCCAATGGTTGTCATAACTACGTGCTGTATTTTGACGGCCCAGAAATGATTCGGGTGAGTGTTTTTGTAGCTTTATAAGTTGAAGGCAAGTTGACTAATGGTGAGGTTTTAATATTATGTACACAACAAAAATAATATTGACTCCTACAATTTCGGTTTCAGAGGTAACTATGGCTCTGGAAATAAGTTAGTGTTCATCTGAGTGTTTTTTTTTACCGATCAACACAACTTTAAGTCAATTTGGGATTTGAAATAATAAGATATTTTTAAATCAATCATAGAAAGGAAATAATATATTACGTCAACACCGTGATAAGTTGAAAGAACTAGCGAACAACTCTACAGAGTTGAACTTACAAACAGTATTATTTTATAAAAGACACCGAATATTGGTCAACATTCCTTTAAATTAAACACATTGGCATATAGAATGGACTGATAAATGGATTATTTGCTCAGAATTTACCACACTTTTGATAGTAAAAAAGTGGCGGGCGCTAATGGGCGTTGAATCCATTCCTTTTGAGTTAGGAATGGGGAGATGCCGGTTGTATTAAAATTTGACATATCCCGGAATTGTCCCATGGTCTGACTCATCCTTCTTGTTATGCAGGGCGAAACGCAAGAGAGATGCGCGCGGAGTAATGCGTTTCACTGTCACCGCGAGCGATTATCGACTCCCTTAGGGTTATTTAACTCTTTGTCTAGCTCCCTGTCATAACTTCTACCCTTACTGGGGCATGACAGATACACGCTTTCGGTACACCCATCGGTGCAACCGCATGCTATCTCTATTTTAAGCCAATCAGGTGTATGTGTATGACAGTGGGTGCGGAGGCGCAGAGTGTCGGGATGAGCGGCGGGCGCGCGCCGCGGGGAGGCGGGCTCGGCGCGGCGTGATGAGTGCGCGCGGCTCGGCGCTCGAGCCCGCGCCCGCGCCTGCGCTCGCGCCCGCGCATGCGCCCGCGCTGCCGTCCACCGCCCGCGCGTGATGCTTGCGCCCCGCGCCGCGCTCTACGCGTGGCTCGTCTGCTGCGCGGCCGCACTCTCCTCACACAAGTACAGCACGCGCGTCATACGCACCAAGTACGGACCGCTGCGCGGGATCGTCGTGCACTCGCACCCGCAAGTTGAGGCGTACCTCGGTGTGCCGTATGCCACTCCGCCCCTCGGTAGTCTTAGGTAATGCATACTACTTTTTTTTATAAAGGTATGGTCGTTAATTTTATACAAAGAAAACATATTTCTTAGGAATTTCTTATTGATAAAAATGCATTTTATTTCAATATATTTATGAAAATGTCAATAAATGACGAAATAATTAAATGCAATATAAAAAAAGACTTTGTTAACGGTAACTTTATGATAACTCAAAAGAGTCTTCTTCACACTTAGCCAAATATAAGTTACTTAACCCTCTTCAATCAGGCTTTAGATCAGCTCACAGCACTTCCACTGCCCTTATTAAAGTAACTGATGACAAAAGGGAAGCAATGGAAGAGTCTAAGGTTACTATCCTCGTTCTTTTGGATTTCTCTAACGCTTTTAACACAGTTGACCACGATGTCTTACTGGCAGCTTTGTCTAACCTTGGCTTTGATTCATTGGGAATTAAGTGGTTTTCTTCGTATCTTCAGGATCGTCATCAATGTGTTGACATTAGTTCCAACAGGTCAAGTTGGTTGGACCTTTACTTTTTTCTGTTTTTATTAATTTAATCACCTCACAAATAAGCTGCTCATATCATCTGTATGCTGATGATCTTCAGCTGTACGCGAGTGGTCGTTGGGACGAGTTGACTGAAGTAATAGCGGAATTAAATACGAATATAGATCGTCGTCTCTTTGGTCGCGGGATTTTGGGGTAGCTGTCAACCCATCAAAGTGTCAAGCGATTGTTTTGGGCAGCTCTGGGTATCTGTCTAGGCTGAGTGTGGAGAATTTAGAGCCTATACGATTTGAGTTATCCTTTGCAGTATAGTAGCTCTGTTAGAAATTTAGGCCTTCATTTAGCCTCGACACTTAGTTGGACAACTCATGTTTCTGAATCTCTGCTACTTACAGAGTTGTGTTCCTGAGTTTACGGTTGTCTCAGGAGTTTATATCGTTTGAAATATGTTCTTCCCATGAAAACCAAACTTTCTCTCATAAATACCCTTGTTATACCCATAATTGACTATGCTGATATTAGCTAACCTGACCTTTCGGAAACTCTGCTGAATAAATTAGAAAGACTTTTAAATAATTGTATTCGATTTATTTTCTGTCTCCGTAAATACGATCACATTTCCACTCATCGAATGCAACTTTTGATTATTAATTATTAAAATATTTTTGTTTCCAGAAATTCATTTATTGTGTAATAACATGCCCTTCATGCCCATAACCCTTCAAGCAACGTGGTTTTGAAATGACTTGCCAAATTGATATAAGGGCATCTTTCACTAGGATGTCATTTAAAAGGAAAGTTTGGGATTATTTCCGATTTTCTGACCAAATGATGTGTTTGCTTCTTTCTCTTTTCTATTTTTTGTTTATTTATTTGTATTTATACTTATAAAAATATCTATTATATATTTATTATATAAAATAATAATAAAAATATACATACATACATGTATGTATATTTTTATTATTATTTTATTTTATGTTTATTCATTTACATATGTCTATAGTTATTTAAGTTCACCATATATATATATTTATATTGGTTTTTAAAGTATTGGATGTGTTATATACTGTTATAGTTTTGTTTCTTTTTTCATATACCGCACCCAATTTAATTTTTCTGCTTGACCCGAAGGTAAACTGGTAGAGAATGCCTCTAGGCATCAAGTTCGCCTTTATGCTATTGTATTTGGTGCATAAAGAATAAATAAATAAATAAGAGTCAAACAAATGACACAGATTTGTCGCTTGAGCGATAGTTACTCTTTATAAATTAATAAACAATAATGATGCAGGGTAGTATTTAGTACCTATACCAAAATGATTTCTGCACTGTAAAACATGAAATGTCATAATTAATATTAATTTTGTGATAAAAAAATGTGAGTCTTTTAATTTTGAGTGTCTTCGTGATTGCACCTATTTGTACGTGCATATAAACTGATCTGTAAGTTTTCATGCATAGATATATGCCCCCGGTGACGCCATCGCAGTGGCGGACGACTAGGCTGGCGGACGCATTAGGACCGGCGTGTCCGCAGGCGGCGCCCGCCCCCGCACCGCGTGAAGACGCGCTGCTGCTACACCCCCGCGCACGCATACGCCAACTCGAGAGCCTGCGCCCCGTGCTCGCCAATCAGAGCGAGGATTGCTTATACGTCAACCTTTACGTACCTGTTAACGGTAAGTATTCAAATCACTCTTTTTAGTTTTAGGCAAATTCAAGCATATCAGACAGATGACCCTTTGACCACATAATGACACTTAAGTCGACAAAATAAAACTTTTCTATCGTGTTGGATTTCTAGCCTTCAAAATTTCAAAGACTACTTAAGCTTAACACCTTATAAGTAAGGTGTTAAGCTTAAGTAGTTAAAGGTAAGCCTTTATAACACCTGTTAACTATTAGTGTTGTATAACAACTCGAATTTTCAAATGAAAAATCTAATGTTAGTCTCAGCTAATTAGCCGAGTGGTTTAATAAATTATTTGATTGCTTCTTATTGAATAGTGATCGAAACGACTAAGCGCCCATACAAGGCATAGAATAACTGTTTTAGGTACCTATTTAGAGAATTATCTTACAAGGTCTCAGCGATATTGGAAAAATCTCAAACTATCTTTCACTCTATTTTTGGTTCCCTACTAGGTTCATTTGTTAGACCTCTAGATTAGAAATTGTTTTGAATTCGTAATTCGTAAACCAAGCATCAAAACTTTAATATTAATAGAAACGTAAGGTATAAGTTTTTATAGTGCTTTAAGCTTAATTGAAATATGTCTGCATAGAATTATATCAGAAACGTTAAGGTACCTATAAGCTTTTATAGTGCTTTAAGCTTAATTGAAATATGTTTTCATAGAATTAATTTGTAAAACAAATTTCAATTATAAACCTAAAATGCTTTCTCGAATTAAATTTGTGAGGAGAATAGGTTTTAATACATAAAACTCTTTATGACTTTAAACACATGAATTAAAAACGTGGATTATCCTTACAACTGATCCCAAATGATTAGTTAGCTAAATCCTCAGAACAAACTGATCATTCGCTCAAAAAGTCATCCCAACAATACGGATTTCTAATAATTATAATTCCTATCTTTAAATTATTCGACGTATAGAATAACATATGGACAAATTTTTTTTTGTTATATTACGTATCGATCGCAATAATTAACATTAAAATAATTAATTAATGTAATTAAAACTTAAATATATCGGTTACAATTTACATATAATGGACTAGCTTTCGAGGCTCTAGCTCTAATGACATGATATCAGTTCGTTATTTATATAAGCCTGGACATAGGTTTTCACCATTTTGCCCAGATATCCCGTTTCTCTTTTTCATCCAGCCTTCACCAGCGACCTTTCGGTCGCAAGTTGTCGGTCAATCGGGCCGGAGGGCGTCCTACGCTACGCTTGCCAAGACGCGGTCTCCACTCCAGAACTCCATCGGCCAACGGTCCAACGCCAAACCTTATTTACTCCACGATATTTTAATTTTAAAACCATAAAGAACCATGAGAATTGAACAAAATTAAAGCTTACATAGATTTGCAGCTTACAATATATTTTAAGTAATTATAAAACAAAGTCACTCCTCAAATAATGATTGAAGAGTAACTTTGAACTTGTGAACCACTACCGCAGTCAGTGTCCATGTCTCAGCTGCGTATGTCAATAAGGGTAGGACGCATCGATCAAAGACTTTTGTCTTTAAGCATTGCAGAATCGTTGACGTTAGAACATGACGTATCTTTTTTATAAACAAAACACTAAAATTAATAAAACTTGTCGGAGAGAGAGAGGAGGAGGAGACAATTAATGTATCAAATGTCACTATTTTTGATGAATTTAGTAGAAATATACTTTGGGTTGCGTTAGTTTAATTTTATAATAGATCTGTGAGTTTGAATCATATTTACTAAATGAATTACATATTTTTATATACTGGATTATACTACAATGTTTTTTTTTTATTTCTTATGGAAATGTTTGTTATATTTTTCTGAGATGTTATTCTCAATATTGGTATTAATCAAGTTAACAGCTACTTAATATTTTTTTCAAAAACATAAACTTTTTAATTGACTTCATGTGATGCGATTAAGCCTACTAAGCCTACGATATACATTTTATAAATGTTTTAATGTGAAATGTATTGTTTTGTATTATTGTAATGTATTTAATTTGAATGTTTATGTTTAAACATTGCATTTTGGATTCCGTCCTATTATCAAGCTGTTTGATTTTTCACATATTCATTATTATACTTCAATATAATTGTAAAACCCTTCTCTCTGAGACTCAGACCCGCGGGATAAATTGTGTAGATGTATACCAAGAAATAAAAACAAAAGTAGTCTGAATGTGAGCATATTATATACTTTATTGTTCATTGCTCATCATGGTTTCCTCGCCTGCTCATGTCGCGAAATATGGCCAATGTTCTGCTGATGCTTTTTCCTACCACGATCTCATTTATCTCTCATATAAAATTCGTCCTCCTAAATCTAAAACTAAAATACTTCTACAGCGCAATTTTGGTAATATGAATATTGAAGCCCTGCAACATGACGCTCTTCTCACTGATTGGTCAAAAATTTCTAGTGCTGTGAATGTTGATGACAAGGTTCAAATATTCAATTCATTCCTTATACAGCTTTTCGACAAACATGCGCCAGTACGCCCAGTTAAGATAAAACATTTTCCTGCTCCCTGGTTAACTGATGAAATGAAACAATTAAGTAATAAGAAAAACGCCGCCAAAGCTCGATATAAGATGAATCCATCAGATAGAAATCGTGACAAATACAAGTTGTTGAGGAATCGCTGCAATAGGTTGTGTAGGGACGCTCAACGACGCCATATCCATGAATCCATTGAAAATGGCAACCCTTCTAAGGTTTGGAGTTTCTTAAATCATTAGGAGTTGGAAGATCTCGTAGTGAATCTGTCCCGAAAGATGTAAATATCGAATCTTTAAATGACCACTTCTGTTCTTCTTCTGCTTTCAATAGGCTAATAATAATACTATTAAGGCTAGCACTTTGCATAAACTCTCTTGTCTTCCAACACCTGATTGCTCTCCCTTTGTTTTTAGTCAAGTATCTGACTGTGATGTTAAGAAGAACATTTTAGCTGTTGTGTCGAGCGCCGTTGGTGTCGATAGCGTTAGTCGTAGTATGATAACTCCACTCCTTGATATCCTCTGTCCCATCATCTCCCATATATTTAACCACTCGCTCCTATCCAGTTTCTTTCCTACTATATGGAAGGATGCTCAAGTAATACCGCTACCCAAAAAAACGAACCCTGTATCTATATCAGAATACCGCCCTATTTCCATTCTTCCGTTCCTGGCTAAAGTTCTTGAAAAAATTGTTCATCAACAGCTTAGTCATTTCCTTTCTCAAAATAATCTCCTTAATCCCTACCAATCTGGTTTTCGTCCCGGTCATAGTACGACAACAGCTCTAGTCAAAATTACTGACGATATTCGGCGCGGCATGGATTGCAGAAGTTTGACGGTGTTGGCGTTACTAGATTTTAGCAACGCATTTAATACTGTCGACTTTGAAATACTCCTTGGCTTATTGCGTACTCTTAACATATCTCCAGCGGTGCTTGACTGGTTTCACAGTTACTTGCATGGACGACGGCAACGTGTTCGTGTTGAAGATTCATTCTCAGCATGGCGTGTAATTTCTGCTGGCGTTCCGCAAGGTGGCGTTTTGTCCCTCTTCTTTTTTCTATTTTTATTAATACAATTACTTACAATCTCTCTTCTTTCTACCACCTATATGCAGACGATCTTCAAATTTATTCACAGGGTGGCCTTGATAGTATTCACGAAGTTGTGCAGGTCCTAAATACTGATTTAGCCCGAGTTTTGGAGTGGAGCGAGGCTTTTGGACTCAAGGTTAACCCTAACAAGACTCAAGTCATTGTCATTGGCAGCCCGGGGTTGGTTTCGCGAGTAAATTGGGATACCATGCCAGCAATTCTGTTTGATGGAATTCATGTACCTTATAGTAAAGACGTGAAGAATCTGGGTCTTTTCCTTGACAGTTCTTTGTCCTGGGATAAGCAGATTGGTGAGGTGAGCAGGAAATTGTATGCTTCAGCAAGTTCCATTGTAGACTCCATAATTTTTTGCCGATTCCTACCAAAATTTTACTTGTACAAGCTCTATTATTGCCTGTCTTAGATTACGCTGACTGTTGTTATCCTGACATTAGTGAAACTTACTTGAATAAACTTGAGCGACTTCAAAATTTTTGCATTCGAATCATTTTTGGCCTGCGTAAATTCGATCATGTCTCTCAGTACCGTGCTCAATTAAAATGGTTACCTATACGTCGTCGTCGCGATCTTCACATTCTTTCACTTCTGTACTCCATTTTGTTTAATCCTTGTTCACCACCTTACCTCAAACTTCATTTTAATTTCCTTCCAACCACAATGAGTGCTAATCCTCGATCTTGTCGTAAACTTCACCTAAGTGTTCCTCCTCATTCCTCTAGTTACTTTTCTAAATCCTTTGTTGTCCGGTCAATTCGCCTTTGGAATTCCCTACCCATGTCTATCCGTGAATCTCAATCCTTACCTATTTTCAAGTCCCGCGTTAAAACTCACTTCTTGTCACTTATTCGTCCTTGACTTGTACTCCTGTCTCTATTTGTATAGTATGTATGTTGTGTAAATTGATCTTATAAATAATGTATGTATTGGATTGTATTTATCTTTTCTTTATTTCTAACTTCGTTTTTGCACAATATTTGACTCATTTCTTCTACAACTTTTATTTATTTCCTCTCATGAAGGTTGTCTGGAAGAGATTGCTTTATAGCGATAAGACCGCCTTAATTGTACAACTGTTATGTTCCTTTGTGTATTGTGTGTTTTTTTTTTCTGTGCAATAAAGTTTATTATTATTATATTATTATTATTATTGCTGAAAATAATACTAATGATAGAAACTCGACGTTTTGGACTTTGCACTTTGCCGTGCATTTGAGACCACCGTTGGTGTTCATTTTTGATGTTTAGTTTGATTGCATATATATATGCTTGGGTTAGGAAAATATCTTTGATGTAGTATTTGAATTAAATTAATGCTTGAAGTTTTATTAATATATAAAAGATCATAATTTCTATTTGATATGGGGTCTTCATAAGGCTGAAGCTTTATATACTAATCGCATAACAACACATTTGGTGTCATTTTTCTAGACATCTGCATCCTTCGCTCATCCAGCCTCCACCAGAGACCCTTTACAAATCGCTGTTTCAACGTACTTATGAGTAGGCTGCGCTTGCATAGTTGTTACTGTATAGAAATGAACTGCTAAATCGAAATCCTTTCTCTGTTTATTTTGGTCATGTAAGACAATAAGAAAACATTGACGCAATGTTTTAAATCCCCAGCAATTAAAACGGATCATCCTCATCATCAGCCTATAACGAACCACTTCAGAGCACAGGCCTTTCCGCACAGCATTATAGCTAAAAGGAGATTATGCCATAACCCACCACGCAGGCCCAATACGGATTTAAGGGCGTTAACATCCTAAGATTTTAGCCGAATTGTATTAACATGCTCTCCAAAGTACGAAATCGTCTTTCTTTTTGGACAATCTACGTAATTCAGTTAGCAATATCCTAACAAAACTAGAGAAAATCACATAAAGTGATGTTTCCTCGCGGGATTTTAACCCACGACCTCCAAATCACGCAGCTGAACATTATGCCAACTAGACCACAGAGGTAGTTCAAAGGATAGTAAAAAATATTTTTTACTACGAATAATATGATAGCCACACAACGTCTTATGTAATTAGTTTATATTTTATTATTTATTTTGAAAAGATTGTGTTAATTGCACTACCTCTGAAATCAGCACGAGAGCTCGTGCTGATTTCAAAGGTACAAGAGAAAGTTACTAGTCTAGTTATATATTTAAACAAAAAATTATATATCTTCGAAGCAACTGTTGCGCTGATCGCTACGGTCTCCGCCGCTCGTTAATCCTTGCCAGCCAGTTTATTCATAATTTATTCACGTCATTTCTCCACTAATTCACTGTCCGTTAAATAGGCAACTCTTAAAATATGCAGCGTTAGCGCGGAAAGAATTATGCAATCTTAGAGTGTTTGAAGATGTTATTAAATGTGAGATTCTCTTTTTTATTAGATGAATAAAAACTACCTTGTTCGTAGTACAGATTTAGTACATCTTTGTGCTATGTTAACTGTATGTTTATAAATTAATGTAAATGTTTTTGGAAAAGATTACAATCATAGGTAATGTATTGTTTAATCGATAAGATACATATATGTTACTACCATAGGATTAAAGAAGCATTTATGTATTAATGTTTTAACAAAAATCTTAAGAATTGTTTAGTACTTACTTCATTAATAAGTAGGTACCGTAAGTTGATGAAACTTATTTGTTTTGTTTCTTGGAAAAGTTTGGAATATTTTATGAAAATTCTGCAGCGTTTTAGAGGTTTGTAGCTTGATTTAATAAGAGTGTTTCTATAAATGCTTTTTTATTACCTTAACATAAAAAGTACTGTTATAATAAACTTGTTTCAGATATAAAGGTATACCATATCTAAAAAAAAATGTCACTGAACTTATTTATTGAATATAACATAAGAAACAGTTTTTTTAACAACAGTTTTTATCATCACATGCATATTGTATTGCGACAGGGTTCCTATATAGTAAACAACAGACAGTCTTCTTACTTCAATTTCTGAAACGAAAATATTTTATTAAACATTGACTAAATTATTTTAAAAGCCTGTAAAAGTATATCTTTATTTATAAGGTCGTTAAGGGGTTAAAGTCTTTATCCTAGAATCCCTGGGGGATTCTAGGATTAAGACTTTTCAACGTTAAATATAGCTATCACCAATTTTGAGTACTGTGCCTCGAATTTATAAGAATCCGCAACTGTTAATGTAATCTCTATTTGCTTACCAATTTGCCAAATTAGATTTGTTCTTGTTATTAAAATTTCATAACAAGTATTAATATGGACACGTCTAATTATGGCTTACATGTAAAGTATTGGTTTACTTTGTGTCTGTGTAGTATATCAGTGGATATTTATTATAGGAATTATGGTGTTTTTAATTCATAGCTTTATTTACAAGAAATATGAAGAAAGAAGACGAAAAATATTTAGAAAGTTTGACATCGAGGCCTCAATTCCGTAGTGCATTGCAGTGCATAGGGCCTCCTGCAAGCAGTGCGGAAGTGAGGCTGAGATGCTCTAAGTCATCGCTGGGCATCCTGTGTCTACATCAAGAGATGGTGATCAACTTTTAGAAAGCAGTCAAGAATATCTGGAAATAAATATAGTTCAAATCGATATGATGATGGTTTCAACATCCCGTGTTGGCCTACTGTAGGGCATAGGCCTTCCCGCACAGCATAGATCTATAGCTATGATATTTCATGCCTATGGATGGGACACTAGAACTTTGTCCGCCAATGACGCCTTAAGGCGCCACCGATTCCCGGAGTTCAATGGGTTGATTATGAATTCATTATAGACTACTGATCTACATATTAATCAATACTTACCTCAAACTATTGTTAAGATTTTCAAATCTATATTAATCAGATATCAAAATTGTATTAGTTAATTATCTAACCACGTCATAGTGTAGTAATATGATAAAAAATAATGTCAATTTAGTCGTTTTGACAGATCCTGCAAATATTCCTATATTAAGTTAAGACCATAATCCTACCAAAAACATTTCATGTATAATGTTGCTAATACGACCACATATGATTTGTCTGGTGAAAAAAGATATCAGATCTCATGTAGAGCGAAGTTTCCAAATCCACACGGCCTATCTCTATCGACCCTATCTTCTACAAATTCTACATATCAGTAAATAAAGTTCCATCCCGCCCCATTCTAGGAGATGGGGGCGAAAGTTTTAAGTTTATGAATTTTTTTGTTCGTTATATTAGTATATAAACTTATATTACATACCAAATTTCAGCTTTCAGCAACAATTGTGTTAGACTACAGTCAGTGACAAAATCGGTGTAATTTAGATATCAATAAAATCTAAAGTATTAGAGCAATTATCTAAGACTTTTATTGATATCATATCCTGAGAATATGAACTATCCGCTATATTAAAAACCAAATCTATAAGATATAAAAAATGTGAAAAAAACACTTCGAGAAAAGGTAAGTGCGCTTCGCTTGGCTCGTCCTGGCGGGGGTACTGCCGTTGCCCAAAATTCCATAAAATGTTTTGTTACAGCCATATAAAAAAGAATAAATAACTCAATGATAACCCTTTATGTCTGCTCAAAACTTATGCCCCATCGAAAAATGATTCAATATAATCGTATTTCATAAAATTACGGGCAAGTTTAAAGTGATAAGACGGGCGGGGCGAGTAATAAAGTGTTCATTCAATTCGAGAAACCAATGCATTTCGAAGGATTCCTTCATCTTGTATTATGTTCACTGGAGTTTCATAAGATTAGGATTCAATCTGAGTCCGTCAGCATTCTTTTCTATCGTCTACCTACAGTCACATTTGTTTTTTCGGTAACACTTAAGTCGTACTTATGTCTAAATTAACAAAAAAAAATATTTTACCAGGCCTCTGAAAATCAGTGTCAGAGACTTGGCATAATCTCAGTGGATCCGGTAATTGGATATCGGAGCACAGCGCTCTTATTTTGTGTATTTAGAATTATAAATTTTACTCGAATATAAAACTAATCGCAGGCATCAAGTTAGTCCTTTCTTTACTTTTTTGCTAAAAGTTAGATTAAATTTTTGAAAACACATATTTAAATCAACTAAATACTCGTATGTGCCGACTCAATAACTTCCACAGTTCTCTTTTCAACTTAGCTTGTTACGAAGACGTTAAAATTCGTTGGCTTTTCGGTCAGTGAGCGTTCTGGTTTGGAGCTTAACTTATTTGTACGAACGGCACAAAAGATTTTGGGCTTCCACTCGAAACGAGCATTGAACGAACGTCGATTGGTTCGGTTTCACGGTGTCGAGGTCTCTTAGATTTTAAATACAGGCGTACGATTTGGTTTGTGGATTCTTTGCGTTTGTTTGCTACGGGTTTAGTTGATAAGGTGGTTTTGTGTTTCTCTTTTGAATTCCCCTTGATTCTTTGAACTGCTTCTAGGTACAAATATGTTTTAGCCTATTAAACTCAACCACTCTGTATTATTCAAATATGAATGGGTGGGTTAAACATGGTGGTGGTATTACTTAACATCAGGTAAACCGTCTGTTCGTCTATGAAAGAAAATAAGAAATCACCCAGACACCATGGACGTATAGAAATACGGAAGGAGTGTCACTAATAACCAAAGTGTATCAAAACTCAGTTTTTGTAAGGAAACAAATGAACATGGATTGCGTAGTAAAATAGTACAGATACCGATGTGATCAAAACGAAATAAATAGTAATTATTTTCCTAGTTAAATTAACAATTTGATTACATTCTTCTAGTCTAAAACATTGAAATTAATTTATTAAAAATATTAGAAAATTATTTGTCCAAATTACATAAATAGTAGCTGTGATTTTGGTGATACATTTTATATACTAGTAACGTGGACGTTTAATTATACGGACAGAGTGTGTCCATATAATTAAACGTCCATGCTCTTCACATTAAAAATATAAATGTTCTCTGCGAAACTGTTTGCGGCTTAACGACTCCTAGCGGATCAGGGTATCCAATGTACTCCCGGCCACATACAACCCTATGGCCTACAAAAAACCAGTGAAAAGGCTGGGCAAGCTCGCTCCATCTTAGAACACGTCTCTTCCACTAGGATAGCCTGTGTTAGCCACACTTACTCACTCTAATGGCTCAACGACCCAAAGTGAGTCTTGGCCTCCGAAACGAGAGACCTCTACCGGTCTCTATCCTGCGCAACCTCTGCCCAGTTTTCAATCCCGAGCTCACGCAGATCAGCCTCCACTACATCCCTCCAGCGATATCAGGGACGACCGACTGGGCGCCGTCCACTTTGTCGTCCAAGATATGCTCGTAGTACTCCCCGATCCTCCCCCATTCTCACCAAGTGGCCGAGCCATCGGAGGCGGTGTGCTTTTATTACTCCAAGGATCCATCATAAATAAAAAAAGCTTCTCAAGATATGATTACTAATTTTAGTGATGTTACACAGGTGGTGAAGGCGAAGGCGAAGGTGCGGGGCTGCCGTGTTTGGTATTCGTGCACGGCGAGTCGTACGAGTGGAGCTCGGGCAACGCGTACGACGGGACCACACTCGCGGCACACGGCAACATCATTGTAGTTACTATCAACTTTAGATTAGGTGTTTTGGGTGAGTCAATCTCGTGGTAACTTTAACGTGGTTTTTCACAACTTTAGACTTATTTGTCTATGTAGTCACTGTCAATATATAAGGTCAGGTAAAAATAATATATAAACATCAACCCATGTAATATCAAAAAACAATAAACTTTTAAACTGTAACTGTTGAGTGAATCAATTCCCTGGCAATGTTGTCATAGTTACTTACCTTTATCTTTTTATTAGACTAGCTGTTCCCGCGGTATTACTCGCGTTATAAGGTATTCTCCCGTAATATAACCTTAAATCGTTTCGTTAAGTTACGCGACGAGCGGCCGCCGCGCGGTAATACATTGGTCTATTTTTTTAAAATAACAAGCATCGTCTAAAATTCAAGTACTTTATGTTTTTTCTTATTACATTAGCTACCTGCCAATAAAAGTCCTGTCCAAATCCATTTAGCCGTTTCAGAGATAACTCGTGACAAACAAACAGGCAGACAAAAAAAGATATATATTTTGGTATTTAACCGCATATATATATATATATGTATATATTCAAATTATGCATGAAAAAAAAAGGTTATTACAGTATAACAAACAGACACTCCAATTTTGTTTATGTGTAAAACATGTATTGTGTGTCGGTCCCACCTACAAACTTCACTATCAAGTTTAGATTAGGTGTATTAGGCGAGGTATTATTAAGTCAGTCTCACTGCAACGTCGTCCTAGTTACCTACTATCAACTTTAGATTTGGTGTGCTGGGTGAGTCGATCACACGGCAAAATCGTTGTAGTCATTTTCAACTTTCGGTGAATACACTAATATGTTAAGTACGTCTTACACTAATATCATCACGATTACTTTGAACTTTTAATATAGTATATCGGGTATGTCAGTCTCATGGCGCGCATGTCATCTTTGCATTATGTTTATTGGTTGAGTTTTCCTCACTTTCAATTATATAGGTACTACTTAACACTTACTCTATATTGACCACTCGGATGCAATAATTTACTAGGTTAGAGCCTCTTGTTCAATCAAATGAATTAACTAAGTACAACAGACAGACCTTAAATCAGTCACGGACATAGGACTCTGTTGTAGGAAATTATAATACCTAGCTACTGTTATTGGTCTCCTTTAATGCCCCATATGTAATGGTAAATCAGGTGAACCAGCTGCACGTTTGCCTACCTTTTATCACTGGGTGTCATCAATAAAAATCTATATGAACGATAATATTTTATTTTACTAGCTCCGTATTTATTCATAGTTACTTACTAGATTGCACATAACCGCGATGAAAGCTTTTCTGGTAGTTAAATATACCAACGTAAAATCATGAATTTTAAGTTTTCCTGACGATGAATAGAGAACATGCAAATGTAATAAAAATGAATATTTTGATATTAAAATGTTAAAATAACATAAAAGAAGGGACGCCGCAAGGTTTATATTTTAATTATCGCTGTTTTTTAAAAATAATTACGAATTGAAATTACTTGAAACGGAAAGTATATTAAAACACCAATCACTGTCATTTACGTCATCTATGTATGACATATTATTTTGAGGTGAAAGGTTTAGTAAAATGTGAACATTAAAACGACAAAATCGACATTTTTCGAATAAAAATGGAATTTGGGACTGTAAAAGCAGACACCAGGACACTACCAAAGTTAATGTTGACATGGTTGTAATTTATTTTTATCGAAGGTGAGTTTTACAAACCGCAATAAGCCTGATGCGAAATATGGACTTATTAGGGTACTTTATTGAAATATCAAAGCATAATGTCTACTGATAATCTAGAAATGATTATTTTTCATAACCAAACATCAAAATGAAAGTAGTGAGCAAAAAAAATGTTATATTTTAACTCCCACAGTGCGACCATGGAACTGACCTGTGCAGTTCTCATCCATGGCTCTTACACTACACTCTAAAGATGAACCAGGAACAAAGAAGAAATAATAATAATTTCCTTTGTTTTAGAAAATCATCATTTTATTTATATCATAAATGTGTAAGTTTGTATGTTTTTGAGTCTGTTATATAATAAATCAATATTAAACTTGGTGTATTTTCAATGCTTACAAGAATTTTATATTTTTTTATTATTATTGCTGATTCAGGTGTCAAAGGCATTATTCTGTTTTAGCATTAAAAAATATGGGGTACGAGAATCTCTATTTACAAAGCTTTTAAACTTTTTAACATGATTCCTTATTTTTACAATAAAAGTTATTGTATTTGTATTAGGTAGGTAAGTATGCTTATCTTTCATACAAGCAGATTAAGATTAACAAGTATATTCTAACACTAAAGTCGTCTTCACCGCATCGAAAAATAGTTTGAGGAATAATTCATTCGTCTTCACAGTCGAAATCTCTTTTTTGCCGGTTTTGTGTCAGTCAAAAACAATAATATGATTGTTAATAGATGAACACATTGGTAGAAATTATGGCCAACACGGCTTCTTTCCGAAGTATCAATGCATAAATCCTTAAATTATCAGCCATTAAAAATTCTTATAAATTAGGTTTCTACTCGACAGTCGAGAAAAAAATGCAAAAGTATGAAAGTCCTTGAGAAAAGGAGGTACATTTACATATCTGACGTCAAACGTCACGCAAGCCTGTTTTGGCGCGAAATTTGAAATTGTCAATTTCAAACCGCATTTTTTTGCAGAAAATGACAGTTTTTGATTTTTAAATATACTTGTGGTCTATTCCAAATGTAGTTCTTTAAAATAAACACAAAAATAAAATTTGTGCATCTTCCCTATTAGTATTTCAAGAATTGTAAAGAGAAAGACCGAGAATATAACTAACAGCGGATGCTCACGACATGCATACATTGTTTGTAAAATTTCAAATCGATTTTGAACTTCGTTACGATATTTACGATTAATGTATCGCCTTTAGGTATATTAATAATTATAGATTTAGGGTTATAATGCGGCATATATGTAAATACTTATAATACGAGTATATTCACAATCCACTACTGAATTAAAAGACCACTTATTACTTTTGACATCAAAATATTCGCAGCACCTGGTACATACAGTTGGTGTTAGCGCGTTTGGCGCGTTCGCTAGTATCAACATAATTTTCTGTACAGTTTTTGAAAATACTAAAGCTTAAAGTAAGTAATTTTACAGGCAATGCGGCTATTTGCATTATTATAATATTTTATTGGACCATGATTGTCGAAAACAGCGAGAAACTATTTTTAGGATTTTCCCTCCTAATTTTTCTATTTGTTTGTGTGACGGCATAATGTAATCAAACTTCCCAAGACTTCTTTGTGAGGGAAATTTCTTTCGGAAAAGTACAAATAAGCGCGTGAGATAATTTGCGCCTCTCGAGAAATAAGAGGTAAAAATACAAAGGTATTTACTAGGACAAATTATGTAAATGCATTGAAACTTTTACACAAAGAAAAACAGTTTTTAAGGAATTACATTTTACTGCAAAGACTGTGGCATAAATGAAATCATTAATACTTAAAATATTTAAGTTCAAAAAGTGGGTCAATATCAAGAGGCTTTCTTAAGAAGGCACGCGAGACCCAAATGCTCCTTTACGAGTGATTTATTCGGAGTCCTCGAGAAATTCTTGAGTATTGGTCCTATATTTATTATATATTATGTGTGCCGTCAATATTTGTATCCGTATATATATATAAGAGAAATTCTGGTTACAGAAAGCTTAGCAGTCTCATGTTCATAAAGATTAGATTTAATTTTACAGTTTATTTAGTACTAACTGTGAATCAAGGCATCTTGAAATTACAAGATATATTATAAAAAAAAAGATACCGCAAATGTGCTGATTTCAATTTGTTTACGCTCTGTTAACCGTTTAGGATTTTTGGTAAGACAAATACAAAACGTTTGGATGACAATAGTGAAAATTTTTACTTATAACTTAACCAATAAACATATAGTATGACTTACAAACCTGATATTATTCTCGATTGCCGAATATTCAAAAGTTATTTTTTTACATTGACTCATTTCAAATAATGAAAAATGGCGATCAATGAGCTTTCAATAAACTTTTAAACGAAGAATGAAATATTATCTGAATCTATTTATATCGAAATATCCCATACTGGTCGTATCTTTATAGCTTTTCTTTTACAGGATTTTTAAAGACTGGTGCTAAGGGGTCAGCACAGGGTAACTTTGGACTTATGGACCTAGTAGCAGGGCTTCATTGGCTGCGGGAAAACTTGCCAGCATTCGGAGGAGACCCTGAACGTGTCACAATCATGGGTCACGGGACGGGAGCGGCGCTTGCAAACTTTCTTGCTGTCTCACCAGTGGCGAGAGGTAGAATTCTAGCTATAAAATTATTTTTCATAGTAGGTTAACGAAACCATAAGGTTTACTAATTTTTTTTAGGTAAAACTTATGTTTGTGATCGTTCTGGCTATTGAGGAAGGTATGTTAATTGTCGAATTTTAACAGGGTGTTTATAGATGGACTTGATCCATCCCCGGCCGCATCATCACTTACCATCACAATAGATGACGGTCAAATGTCCGTCTACCGAAGATAAAAAAGAATTTTAAATTAATCTATTTTGTTACAACAATTTGTTGATAAAATTTTCATGTCAGCCAAACAAATGCTTCCCTCAATATTTAGCGATAGTAAGACTATAATTAGTCTGGGTGTTGCGAGGTCACCAGAACTTAGATTGTTTTACAAATGCATCGGCAAGTATGGTTTGAGTCAATCTTGGTAGATGCTCAGTTTTGAAATAATTTATGCATTAAAAGTGTTGTTTTATGGAATGAATATAATATTCATTCCATAAAAATGGAATCTAATGAATGAATATAATATTCACTCCATAAAACCACACTTTAAATTTGATTTCAAACCGCAAAATGAGTCATTTTTTAATGGTGACAGTCAATAGAAAAATATGTACCCTCGTCTGAAAGGGTGCAATAAATACATTTTCCTTATCATCATTGCCCTCATAAAGAACAGTTACGGTAGAATTTATTACGCTGTTTGTAAGTATTTTAAAGTACAGTGAGTAACACAAAGTAAATAAAAAAGCCCGACGTAATTGCCACCGCAGAGGGCGCGACCGCGTGAGCCGTGCCCTCTCGCTCTCGGCCCCAGCATTGTCCATAATTACACCATTTCAAGCAGATTTCATTATTTCGTGTCAGCATCCCGTTTAGATCCTTTGTCACTTAATGCGATTAAAAGGGTCACATCAGGCGACTGCAAGCGGAGACTCGCCTGAAGCGCAATCCAAAAATGAGGTCAACAAAATGGTTCGGTTTCCTTAAAACCGCCCCAGAGTAACGGCGAAATACAAATGTTTTTCTTTAAAAGAGATTTCATTATCGCGGTGATCCTTGTTCGAAATGGCAGAATTAAATTGGGTTATCTGTTACAGAACTACTGAAGCGTGTCATCTTGTTAAGCGGATCTGGGTTGAGTTCGTGGGCCTTGCAGAGAGAACCTCTCACGATAAAACGAAAGGTGAGACGTCGCGCCACTTAACACTTGTGTCCGTTGAATTATAGATTAAATTAGAAATATTCACACGAGTTTTATCAACTGAAACTAATTATAATAAGAAAATGTGATTTATTTCACGTTTGAATTTACGTTATATTGCATTTGAAATTACCTTTAATCAAATTAGTTTAGCTTGCACTTGGTTTCGCTCTCCCATATTTTTTGTTAGATACCTAGACACTAATTTCAGATAAAATATGCAATGTTTTGTAAGTGCGTGCTTAGTGTGTGCGTATGTGTCTGTGCGCGTAAGTATTCATGTGTGTAGGTGCGTTTTAATAAAAAAATAATAGTATTTTTTCTTTGTTATGTAAGTGTAATGAAATATATTAAAGTTTAAAAAGTGTACAATCTAAGTAAAATTACGTAAAAACGTAATATTGATTTTGTCACACATCAAACAATTACTTACTTGTTGGAACAGAACTCATATTAAATAAGTTTAGATTAAGATTTCAGGAAAAACCGTTTCATCGCAAACTCGCCTCAAGTATTCGCGTTGCTTTTAATTTGTATTATTTAATATTGTTTATATGAGTTTGCGTTCCAAAATAATTCCGAAAAACTTTTCTTTATTGCGAAAATACTCCGACGCATTATAATTAAGAAAAGGAATTAATATTTTATTATTAGTATATCGTTTTAATCTTTGGGAGGCATAATATTTTATACGAGTGTATTATATTTATTTATTTACAAATACAGAAAAACAGCTAATAGTTATCAAGGTTTTAATGATATAACTTGATGCTTCTTATATATTTTTTGTCTCAAGACGAGTGGCTTTCAGTCTTAATTGTAGTTTACATTCGTTTACCATCAAGGTTCTTCTTGAAGTCATTTCAACATATTTAGGGTGTCCACGATTTTCAGTTTTTTTTTAATTTCGGCCTTCCATCTGACTGAACTCAGTTGATCTTTGTATTCTAAAGCCCGTATTCTAGAACGAGACTCAACGTTGATATATTTTTAAATTTAGTTAGAAAGGGATGGCGCTATTTATCGTATAGAGCGCTATCCCTTTCTAACTCTATTTAATTAAAGATGAACGCTTAAGTTTCGTTTTATAATATGGGCCTAAGTTTTATCGAAAACCGTTGATAAATAATCATTGATACAGGTGGCGGAACAAACAGGATGCCATGGCGATCTACTGGAAGATGATTTAGCGCCATGCCTCCGCAACAAGCCGCTTAGTGAACTCTTAGCTGTGAGGCTTGACCCACCGCGATTTCTGCCTGGTTTCGCGCCCTTCGTTGACGGCACTGTCATCGTCAATCCGTCCTCTGTAAGTAAACTTCAAACCGATTAATTGGGTAATGAAATGGTTATATGATTGGCTGGTACTTTGGTTTGCGAGATATGTTATGTTTTATAGCATTTACATTGTGTACTTTTTGTTCCATTCTACATACACATCAATGGTTTGGTGGTTCGATGTCTTTGTTTATACATATGTAATATCGACCGTGACAGTTATATTTTAGTACTCTTACTCAGAACAATTTGTATATGTATGTATCAAAAGTTCCGCAAGTCGGGATTCAATAAAAAAGTTTTTCACTTTCGGCCTAAAAGTTAGTAGTAGTAAGATAGGTACGTCAGAAACTTTCAAGTTTAGAATCTCATGTATTTTTATTGGCGGCTATTTTTAATTATGGGTCCCCCTTTTCTGTTAAATTATAACATAATAAATTAAAATGTAATATCAAGCAATAGTTGTGTCGATTTCTTAGATAAAAAATAAACGTACTACATGCACAATCTCAATCAAAATGTGTCCGCGGCAGTCTGCCCATCACGTCAATTGGGTAGAATTTTCATTCATAATTACGTCACTAACTACATGTCATAGTGACATAGTAGAGTGCTCGTGCTCCTGATTTTGTACTCTTTCTATGCGTTAAAGTCAAAATTTTAATAAATAATTTCACTTTCTAAATGCAACAGTAACTATACGTATGTGTCATGGGGCTCGGACATTTTTTGGTTGACGTTTCTCGTGATTGTGGAACTATGTAGTTAGTTTATTGTTGATTTAGGGTTTTATTCCTTAAAATCTATTATAGTTTACTGCTAGTCTTGAGACCTCAGCCGCTTCCGCTTTCAGCCTTAGACATTTGAAGTTGTTGGTTCATCAAGCGAAGAAATCCCTACGATACGGTTGCTAATATTGGGTCTTAAATACTCTTATTACTCGTTATTTCAATTATAGTATCTAAATGAAAAAAGTTTTCGTACAAAGAAATTAAATTAAACCAAAGAAGTACTTGACATCAACGTTATATCAGATATCATAGTAATGAATCTTAAACGAACGATATTGCGATCAAATGTATGTTCCCTCTTGAGATTTAACTCAGTTCTATGCATCTCCTAACATTATTTATTTCTTATAAAAGCTAATTTTGTATCTAAAGCAAGTAATAAAATACATAGTCCGCAATCACATTATTTAGGTTCAATAAACCTGTGGTATAAACACTAATAGATGTTTAAATAATTATAAAAGAATTTACATATTTATTAATAGTATAGTTATCCATACCTTACCGGACGAAAATGATTTTATTTTGCAGGCTAAATTGTCTGAATTATTCGAATCTATGAGTCTTGGTGTTGTTACTATATAGGGCTAGCATTCTACATGTTATTTTGTTGCTATTGTCGTTTGAGAAAGATAGCATTTCTATTGTTAGGTAGGGATGAATATCACGTTACACGTACAATACAATGACACATAAGGGTATTAAGACCTATATAAATAGAGGCACATTTCGCCATCGGATCCACGAAGTGGGAAACAGAGGCTAAAAATAACTCTAAGTAGCTTAACTGTATGTGGGTTTAGAGCGGGGATGTAGCAGTAAGAGCTAAATAAAAGGCGACACAAAATTCGTTCTTCAATCTTCTTTCACATTACATTCTTTTTTGTGTATGTTACTGACAACCATTACCACACTTCAAGGTTTTTCTACCGTGGTTGGTTAACGTTTTTTGTTTGACAGTTAATATACTGTGTTTAATATACAAGATTAGAACCGGTCCAAGATAAATAAATAAATAAATATTTTTATTTATTTATACATATAATACATAGAAATCAAACAGACATGTTCATGCACATAAATGTTTAATCTGCCCGGGGATCGAACCCGGAACTCTTGGTGTAGTAGCCGTCGTCTCAACCATTACACCAAATGATCGACCATTTGATCGAGTGGTTTTTAAAAAAGTAAAGAGTCATTGTTTCCCTTCTATAATTAAGTCTCACAGTCAAATTATAACGGATTGCGTGTTAACGTGCAAATTTTATTTTCGTAGATGATAGTACTTTATGTTAAACCATTCAATAAATAGTAAAAATGTTTATAAATCAAAGATTAAAAAAAAAATTTTTTTAAAGCTTTAAGGAATTTCATTTCGGGTTCCTACACCACCCACACCAAGTATTTTATATTTAAAGCTAGCTGACCCGAACGAACTTAGTTCCGCGTCAGAAGTAATAAATGGGGAAGTTCTGGATTCGTTTTTGTACCATGATTTAAGTTACGTCCCACAGGAACAGGATAAAAACAATCTTATGTCAGACTTCTCGATTTCAAATATGTGATAAAAGATACGTAATATATTTTTTGTAAAATAGGTGGTATGAGTGTACCAATTGTACATTACATTCTACCTTATCCTCAACATTATTTTAAAAAGGTTGTGTCTACTATAAAAACTATTGGTTGGGTCGTTGATGTTTTATGAAAACACTCATTGCTTTACTGACTATTTAAGCTCTTGTCGTCCATATCAATTGTTGATTTTAATATAAACTTGAACGGCAAAGCGATGCCGACGTAAAGTTAATAATGTCCGCATAACAAGTCTTTATATTTTCTATTGATTTACTTCAATTTGAGCGCTTTGTCAACATTTCTTTATTGTCAATTCATCTCTCGATATAGTTGCTTTAATTTTATGAGTAGTAATGGTCAAATTTAAGGTATTATCATTTTATAAGAGCCGTAAATGACTGCAATCTCTTGATTTTTTATTTTAGTACCCGTAATGGTAATGGATGTATTACATTTTTCAATTGAGTGTATATTTATATAAATGTATTTTTCATAACAGTGATGCTAATGTAATTTCAAACTTTTTTCATACTTCAATAACTTATTTAGGTAGGAGGAAAACGTTCATACACGTGTTTTAACTTTTATTCTATAAATATGAATCCATTTTCCTTTACAACGTAGAGAGATATTTTGAAAAAAGCTATACATGGTTTATACGTTGACTTAGCTTTTACCCTATTCAGTTGCCCTCCTTCAATGACGCCCTTGTTAAGAAATATGGTAAAGTTATTCAGCAAATATATTACTGACTAGGGACATTAGGGGGTCCCATTAATCTGTTAATGGCCATTTCTCGGTTATTTTCCGTCTGCCTCGAGATGCCCCTTAAACTCGACACTGTCTT
The DNA here is from genome assembly GCA_019425675.1 of Leucinodes orbonalis. Lineage (NCBI taxonomy): Eukaryota > Metazoa > Arthropoda > Insecta > Lepidoptera > Crambidae > Leucinodes > Leucinodes orbonalis. The sequence continues at coordinate 109,316 of PQWD01001103.1, forward strand.
AAAATTAATACTTTGTGCTTTTAATATAATCTATAATTGAACTTTGAAAACATAATTAATGAGATACGGAGCCTCCAATTCAGAATTTTGCTGGATTACACCAAGATGAAAGTTTTAAAAATTATTAAGTTAATGTCACGAATATAAGAATTGATTAATAATACAAAAAAATAATAACCACAATAATGTTATAAATAACTCTGAGATTATATGTTCATTACCAATATTTTTTGTTCCAATAAAGACAATTCTGTTGCCAATCATAGTACTATTGCTCAAATCAATACCAGTCGATACACCGAAAGATTAATCACTTAATAATGAATCGAGCAGTTGGATTACACGAGTAATTGTTACGACTGTGTGGGTCTTTAATATCTGCCGCGTGCCGACTCATTCGCTGTCGACCTTCGTCGACCCTACCTGACATAAAGAAACTGTACAAATACACTACTAAGTTCATGAACATTACATGATACGTAGTGCTCTTAACAGAGTAAATGAATTTAATAATACTGTCCAACACTACGAGTATCTCATTTTTTAAAATCAATTTTTAGGTTTGTTTATTAAAACTTAAATTACGTCCTCTCCATCTCCTCACATATGTTTACTTACAATGTTAGTAAACTATTTAAATGAACTTTTTGCAATAATATTAGAGTATTCATTATAAAATTTATTTCATAATTAAATATATGCAGGCTTCTTACTGTTTATCGGTTGTGATTAATCTACAATACTTCGAAAATTAATATTAGGTTTTCAAAATAGCCTCATATATCATAAATTATTTCAGGCAAATGTACATTTGTTAGAAAATATTTTTACTCAAAAGATTTCGTTATTTGGATTTATCACATAAAATAAATGAATTAAATAGTGTTTATATAGTATTCGATAATTTCTTGACCGACGGAACTGATTCCAATGTCTACAACATTGTTACTGGATTTTATTCAATATTTGTTGTATTATGTTTAGACAAATTATGATAATAGACATATTATAAGGGTAAAAACGATGAAATTAAAAAAAATTAATGCTATTAAAATGACTAAACATAATAAAAGTGTACGAATGTAAAATAACATCCTCATATCATGTTTGAGGCAAATAAAGATTATATCAACTAAACTATAGTAGGTTAGAAATAAATTGTAATTTAAACAAAATAATCGTTTTCTGATAACTAATTGAAAACTCATTTGAGTAAATCTTGCAATAAATTAAAATCATATAATTTCACATTTACTCATTTTGGTTCCTTTAAAAATGTCCCATCAATTATAATTATGTCCACAGCTTGTGTACATTTCCAGATTGCTTGAACTTAATAAGAAGAATAGATGCGATTTTAATTAGAAGCTGCCGGGAAAATTTTGCTTCGTTACGATAGAATTTTTACTGTGTTCTTCATTACGGACCAGTTGGACACTTGGTGCTGAATTTTTTCTGCGTATTTGCAAATATCACTTGGATTAATTGGTATTGTTTTTGTAGAATATCTGACGGCTTATACAAATAAATTCTTGATTTTTATGGAATGTTACTTAAATATACAAGTATTAAATTGGTAATTTAAAGTTGAATGTGTTTGGTTTATTTAAGCAACTATTAAAATTAAAGCACATTAAGTTTAGTATGGGTTTAATGTAATAATTCTTCGTGAGTTTGAATCTCGCGGGGACACTGCATAGTGAAAGTCCCGTTGTGTTTCTCCCTAGTTTGGTTAAAATATTGCAGGGCTGAATAGCCTTAAAAAACTCAACAGTAAAGCCTTTTCTAAAAAATGATTTAACGTTATACAAGTATTTTATAATAGTTGAAAATTTGAAGACCATGGATTTTTATCTTATAAATATTATTATTATTTAATCGTAGTACCTATTCTTTTTTAGAAGGATGTTTTTTATATCTAGCTTTGAACATGTATAACGGCAACTCTACAATAATTTGCGGTACTTTATTGAAAACTTTACACATCTTCCTATAAAAGATTTACCTACTTTATGTAGTCTCAAGTCCTGAACAGCAAGTTTATGTATGAAAAGAAAGATAATTCCGTATTTTGGAAGGCACGTTAAACTGTTGGATGGGTATTATTAACTACTATCTGAGGATGGTAGTTAATAATACCCATCGCATAGTCATACTCTGTGGGATAGTCTGTCCATATTTTGTGACTTAATAGTTCGATGATGAAATATAAGAATTCGTTTATCTCGTGCGGCGAATTTAAGGAAATTGAATTTTGTGGTCAAATAAATGTATTTTCTTTCTTTCAAATCGGCCAGCCGCTGTCCCCTTGGGTTCCGATGTCCAAATCCATATTGCCCCACTTTCAACTCACAACCACTTTGAACGCCCAGCCTTGCGTTGAAGTCTCCCATAACGACCGTAAAGTGTGTCTTGGAGGTATGCATTGCTCTGCTGATATCATCATACATAGCCTCCACTTCATCGTCGGAGTGCGATGAAGTTGGTGCGTAAACCTGTATCACCTTCACCGCATAACGCTTAGTGATTCTTAGTACAAGGTACGCTACCCTAGCTGACACACTTTCGATCTTCACAATGTTGTTGATGAGAGAAACCCGACACCACCCTGGGATAGCTGGTCGCCCTCACGGTAGTAAAACAGGTTGCCGGATTGCATTATTGTGGTATCCTCCCCCTCTCTTCGGACTTCACACAAACCTATTATGTCCCAATGCAACCTGCCCAACTCCGTTTCCAGCTCTAATAGCTTTTCGTCAGTCCTCAGTGTGCGCGTGTTATATGTTGCCAGTTTTAATTGCCGTCGTTGTTTGATTGGGTAGCCGGATCTCTGCCGGAGTTTCTTAGCACCCCTTGCCCCGCCGTTACCGTGGCCGCTACCGTATCAATATATATTTCAAAATAGCCGCTGGAAAACCAATAGAACATTTATTATTTGTCGGAAGTGTTATCCCTAATGAGTCTTCTGTCATGTAGGTAAGCGAGCAGATAATTCACGTACTTATTCGAAGGAAAGCGGTACCAGACTTCACGGACACTCGTAATTCGAAAGAAGCAAAAACGGAATGTAATTTTATATATTGGGAAATTGGGATATCAGGCATGAAATGATGAAACTTTTTGAAAGGTTCCAACAAATTGAAATCTTGAAATTTTGGTAGAGCTTTAGTTTGAACGAGTTTTATTTCCACAGGCCCCTCCCCCGACGGATAGCTCAAGACTGGGTGCAGGCGCAGCGGCCGTGGCATCCGCTGCTGGCCATGAACTCGCTGACTTCTCGCATAGGGAACTCCTGTTCGGACTTACCACCACTGGTATGAATAATCACACATTTTGTTCAACTTGGGCTTGTACTTGGGCGAAAGTACAGCATCGGCAGCATCAGCAATATATATATATATATATATATATATATAATAATTATATAATATATATAATATATATATATATATATATATATATAATATCAATATAATTTATTATTCATTAAAATCGTATGGTTTTTAAGTTCTTAAAAATTTGAGTAGGTTCATACCCTCTACGGGTACAATAATGAAAATTACATTATATTAAATATAAACTATGCCTTAGTTGGAGTTCCTGTCTTATAATTAGTGTAAGTTTAAATATATATAAATTTCTTTAAAAAAAAGCTGCCATAGAGACGAAATATTAAAGTTATGATATTAGCAATTTGTATTTATACAAACTATTTCCCAAACTTTGTCGGCACGTTGCTTAAAATTTTATGAAGCGACGAGTGCATTATTTCGTATGTTTATGTAAACAACTACCTACTAGATATTTGAAATATGTTTCTACTTTAGCCCATATCACGTGACTTGATAAATTAATGTTTACTCCATAAATAAAGTATTTCCACTTTCAAACTTGTATCATGTAGCCTAAACTCAACTCGTTTGAGGTGAATTAACGCGGAGGACAGTTCCTGAGTTGTTAGCTTTGTGTTTCTAACTTTTGGCAGGATTGTATCAGATGTTTGGTGTCGTCAGTCACAACTAATTGAGAAAACTCAACACGTGTTTAATTAGCTTTTTAAAGCGTAACTGTGATATTGACATGGTTCAATAAAAGAACTCCTATTCATCATCATATGATTTAATATCAATCTATGCTTTTCAGAAGTGCTTTTGCGGAAGTAGCCCAAATTTTACTTTACTTTGCAACCTGTTTAAACATCAATTATTAATTTTGATCTTTTGAATAAGTGTAGGTTATAATCAAATTTTAAGCAAAGGGATTATCTATCGTGCCCCAGACATTTGTACAGCTCATTCAAATGATACAAAGTTACGTCTTTGTATCATTTGAATGAGCTGAATTAAGAATTAAGATTGAAAATGATTGTTCCCAAAATAAAATAAACCAGATAAAAAAGCTATGAAAGTGAAAAAAAACTCTGTAGCGTAAGAATTTACTTTAAACTTTATTTTGTTTTTATTTAAAAAGGCATCCTCGAAATATAAAACACGTCAAACAAGATGAACATTCATTTGTCAGAAATAATAGGGTGGTTTACCATTGCCCCTTTTCTGTATCATACTGGCAAGGGAGGTTAATATATGTACAGATTTATTCACGACATTTTCCTTGTATGTTGTATGAATATATACAGCATCTTTGTTATGAATCATGTGTTATAGGAAATTCATCCAGGTTCTTAAAATAAACTGTAGCAACAAAAAGGAAAGAAAATCTTATATTGTAAGCTCTATTTATCTCATTATCGCTCGCGCATTTCTGGCCATGAGTTCGATAACTTAAACTCAATAATCTAACTTGGTATGCGTAGCGTAGATATATGCAAATGTTGAATTGCTTGCAGAATCCTACCTAGAATTCAATGCGCAAGATTTGGAGTTCGGCTTCAATGAGAGCCGGCGGGACCGTATTCTGCGTACGTTCGTGCGGAACGCGTACTATTACCATCTGAACGAGATCTACTCCACGCTGAAGAACGAGTACACAGACTGGGACAAGCCTGTCCAGAACCCTCTCAGCGTCCGCGACGCCACCTTAGAGGTAACTGCTCTATTATGCTAATCTCAGCTTTCGCCTCGCCGTAAGTTTCATAGAATATGCATGTATTTTAC
>PQWD01001104.1:0-63358 GCA_019425675.1 Leucinodes orbonalis
CATCATCATCATCAGCTCATTAAACGTCCCCACCGAGGGCACGAGCCTACCCGTATAGGGTGATTAGGCCTTAGTCGTCCACGCGGCCCAGTGCGATTGGACGACTTCACACACAACCTTGAATCTCTTCGCAGGCGTGCATGAAGGTTTCCTCACGATGTTTTCCTTCACCGTAAGAGCGTCGATAACGTACATATTTTCGAAAATTTCGAAAATTCGAAATACATTGGTACGTGTCGGATTTGAACCTCAGCCCTCCGTAGGAAGGCGACAGTCCACACCACTGAGCCACCGACGCTCATACGTTGTATTTATGACAAAAAATATTCATTACAATTGTGACCTTAAGGCGTCATTCAAATGGTACAAAATCTAAAACACGAGTATACTAATATGTCACTTTAACATTTAGCGAGCGACCTGATTATAACTGAGGCTATAGGCAAAATTTTGCCGCGGACACTTTTTGAGTGAGATTGTTTACTAGTTAATTTATTGTTTATCTAAGATGGCTAGTAGGAGTTATTCTGAAAGACGTCCGTAATTCGTTAACCATTAATATTTATAAATAAATAAATAATTTTACAGAGGACCTACTAGCGCTTCTCCAATGGCGTGCTCACCCAGAGAAAGTACAAGAAACGTTATTGCGTGTGTTAAGATTAGGAGACGGACTGAGCTGCGAAGAATTAATCAAGTTTTTAAGGGACGTTCTGGATGCACTATTCGCTTTGTTCTCAACAGAGGATGGAAATATTTTGTATATTATACTTGCTGGCAAAAATAAATAAGCTGTAAATTAGCTGACCCCTAATGACGTTTCAGTTTTTTTCCCTGGAAGCAGACGCTTTAGTATATCAATAACATATATGTACTTTAGATAAAAAATTTATTGTTATTTTGAAATTTTGTTAATAATAAATGGTTTTACTCCTATTTGTTATTACTAACTTTAGAAACACTTTTTATCTGTTTAGCACGCCACACTCGGGCACTGTGTTTTTGGTGCTAGTCTCAATATGCAGTCTATTGGATGAAAGCCGATTCCAGCACTTCCGACCCGTACTAGATGTTTACATTGAAGAACATTTCTCTGCCGCTCTTGTTTATAAGTAAGTTATTGGTATATTAGTTTCAATTATTAAGTGTAGTTGAGAAGATATATGCGGCGACTATATTTTTTTGACATCTTCAAAACATCTCCTTTGTGAAATTACAGAGGGCTACTTTCATCGGTGCAACATTGCGCTGAATGGGCGGCAGGCGCCGAAGGCCAAGAGCCTATTCGGAAATGTTTACGGAGTCTCGGCGCTGTGTTTCGTTTGGCTGTGCGATCGCGACGGCTCTTTGCCAGAGCGACTGGAGACAGTACGAGGATAGCTTAGAAGGGATGTCAGGGCTGCCCTGCACGCCCTTAAAGCTTTGGCGCAGCACCCGCATAGAGAACATCTCGCTCCGGCTCAGGTGAATATTGATTACTCGATAAGATTAAAAATTACGACTTATTTAGTGATAAATAATCATGGTCTTTCTCAAACAAGCACTATGGGTCGTTTATTTGCGAAAACGTTGCATGTGGAGAAAAACGTTGTGCTCTCACACATGATAACCATTTGTAGGAGTACCAGATTTTTCATTGCTTATGTTAATTTTTATACAGATTTGTCTTAGATAATCAATAAACCAACTAGATGCACAATCTCACTCTAAGAGTGTCCACTGCAATATGCCGTTGCAGTTGAGCAAAGTTTTCACTCAGAATCATGTCGGTGACTACATCTCATAGTGACATTGTAGTATACTCGTGCTTTTGATTTTGTCCTCTTTTACTGTCGCTTTAAGGTAAAAAATGTAATGGTTAATTTTATGTCATAAATATAACATGTGTCAATTTTTGGTTGATATTTCTACATGATTGTGCATCTAATTCATTTATTGTGCATTTGTATATCAAAACTATAATTTGAAGGCTTAAAAGTACATATTATCTAGGTTGAAAATCAATTCTGTTTTTCCACGGCAGGTGGCGCTGATGACGTCATGGGCGAACGTGGCCAAGGAGGTGGCGTCTGCGTTGGGTCCAGTGGAAGCTGCGCGTGTGACGGCCGCCATGTTGGACGCGCCCGCCGCTGGGGCGCCGCCCGCCCTGGCTCGTGCCCGCCTTGCCGCCGCCCAGGACACGCTCGCCGGTCCGCTGGCGCACGACCCCGGTGAGTACAACATAAGTGTAGGGGGAGACGGTGTTCGACACTATTGTAGGGATAGAGAGTGCGCGTGACGCGGACGGCCGCCATTTTGGACGCGCTCGTTGGCCCGCTGTGATGGACACGCCAACTAGTTCGCTGCGTGCGCCAGCGGTGAGTACAACACTAGTGTAGGGCTACGGACACGCGTGATTGCCGCCATGCTAGAGGCGCGCCGTTGGGGCGCCGCCCGCCCTGGCTCGTGCTTGTCTTGCCGCCGCCCAGGACATGCTCGCCGGTCCGCTGGCGCACGACCGCGGTGAGTACAACACTATTATTTGGGAAGACAGCGGGTGTGACGGTCGACGTGATGGATACGCCAACTAGCTCGCTAGCGCACGATCCCGGTGGGTACAACACTAGTGTAGGGCTAGGGACACGCGTGACGGCCGCCATGCTAGATACGCCTGCCGCTGGGGCGCCGCTCGCCCTGGCTCAAGTCGGCCTCGCCGCCGCCCAGGGGGGTTACCGCCATCTCTTAAAACAGTGTTACAATAATATTACTTCGTCTTTTCTGGTACAAAAATGCTGACGTATCATTATAATAATACTGTTTTAAGAGATTGTGATTACCCCCCTGGACACGCTCGCCGGCCCGATAGCGCACGATCCCGGTGAGTACAACACTAGTGTAGGGCTAGGGACATGCGTGACGGCCGCTATGCTAGATGTGCGAGCTGCTGGTGCGCCGCCCGCCCTTGCTCGTGCCTGTCTCGTCGCCGCCCAGGATACTCGCCGTGCGATGGCGCACTCCCGGTGAGTACAACACTAGTGGCTAGGACATGCGTGACGGCCGCTATGCTAGATGTGCGAGCTGCTGGTGCGCCGCCCGCCCTTGCTCGTGCCTGTCTCGTCGCCGCCCAGGATACTCGCCGTGCGATGGCGCACGATCCCGGTGAGTACAACACTAGTGTAGGGCTAGGGACATGCGTGACGGCCGCTATGCTAGATGTGCGAGCTGCTGGTGCGCCGCCCGCCCTTGCTCGTGCCTGTCTCGTCGCCGCCCAGGATACTCGCCGTCCGATGGCGCACGATCCCGGTGAGTACAACACTAGTGTAGGGCTAGGGACATGCGTGACGGCCGCTATGCTAGATGTGCGAGCTGCTGGTGCGCCGCCCGCCCTTGCACGTGCCTGTCTCGTCGCCGCCCAGGATACTCGCCGTCCGATGGCGCACCGGTGAGTACAACACTATTGTATGGGAAAACAGCGGGTGTGACGGTCGACGTGATGGATATGCCAACTAGCTCGCTGGCGTGCGACCTCGGTGAGTGCAAAACTAGTGTATTGGTAGAGGGGCGCGTGACGTATTGCTGGACGCTACTAGTGCACCATCCGCCTTTGCTCGTGCCTGCCTCGTCGACGCTTAGGATACGCTTGGGATACGCTCGCCGGCTCGCTGGCACATGACCCGGTGAGTAACATTAGTGAAGGGGTAAGGAGCGCTAGTGTACGTAGATTAACGAGCTTGCCGTCTGTCCTGATTCGTACCCGCCGTACTGTACTCGCAAGACTAGAATGCAAATCTCGCGAGATTGGCACTCAAGCGAGATCCTACCATTTTATGAATCACAATACTGCGAGATCTTGCTAATTTCGAGAACGCGATCTCACGAGATCTCGTCGTTTTTTAGAGAGATTGATGTCAGACGAAAAAACGTAGGCCCGTTGGTGCCTGATCCCGATGAGTACGTCTCTAGTGTAAGGTTAGGGGGGCGAGTAACACGTGCTAAGCTGGACGGTCAAAGTGGGATTTGTTCAGCAGTGGACTGTACCAAATAATAATAGTTAGCCTAAATCCCTTACGATGCCAAGTAAATTCACTAAGACAACATTTGACAATTCAATTCACAGAAGCAAGAAACATAGTGCTCACTACCGCCTGCCATCATTTACGGGTGCACCTTGCCCGTCGTGACGAGTTGGCGCAATGTGCCGAGATGTTGGGAGAGCTGGTGTCCCTGTTGTGGAAGAAGGAGGATCCAGACCAGCCCGTGGATGAAGATGAACTGGACCCAGATGTTGATGTGTTGTGCTTGAACACGCTCGATGTACTGGTGGAGACGGTGCTACATCTTATTGGGGGGAACTCGCCGGTTTTGGTAAGTTAATGGGTTTATTTTATCAAATGACTAGACCAGGTCGCATTGACAGTCCAAAGTCGATTCTTTGTCAAAAACAATAAGGTAACTAAATCGATTGGTTGATTAAATCGATTAACATGATGACGTTAGCAATAGAAAAGACTACCCAACTAACGGCTGGAGTCATTGTCACTACGTAGTATGTATACTAGGAATCGCCAAAGGTGATAAGTTTTCGTGATTCAGACATACTTAATCAGATTTAAATTTTGTTTGTGTGAGTCCAAACAGTTACATTGTTCTTTAATAAAAAATATTATCTAGATAATAAAAATTAAAATCTTAGCTATTACAGTTAACTTAAATAAAAAACTTTAAATCTTCAAGTAAATAAAATATGCCCAGCCAATAATACTAAGGATTAATTAAATATGAAGGGCTCTATGGTTGCTGGTCTGCTTGGCGCCATGGAGTTGCTGAAACCAGCTCACTACCAGCGATTGTGGAGCCATCTCGCACCGCACCCTCATGATCGGAAACCGCTCAAGGACTTCTTGATGCGGGCATTCCTTGTGTTCAGGCATCTTATAGAACAAGACGTAAGTACACGTTTCCGTGGATTGTCCATACATCTATAAAAAATATCCTTACATTAGATTCAAGTAAATATTATTGATAATAGTGATGTAAAACTTGTGAAAAGAACTTGATATGATGCTAGTAATATTGTTATTTCTTGTTTATAATAATAGTAATAGATTATCATATTAAATATCAAGTAACAAAAATCCACATGTGTAACGTGATTTGAGACAACAGAAAATCAGTTGGTTCGGTTAAAGGATTAACAAACTGCTATAACTTTTTTTCCGAATTGAACTGGCGAAAAACAAGAAACTTTTTGATGATCTTTATTTTTTTAAAAGAATAATAAATATTAACATCAAACGGTTTATATGTCATAGGTTTTCCCGGCTGACTGGATGGTGCTTCGCGTACAAAGCTGTAAAGTTCTCTTATCAGCATTGCAAGATCTGGCGAAGCCTTTGTTGGAACGTTTCTATGGCGAAGAACCACCTCAGTTTGATTCTCAGGTATTACTTTATTTTGTTATTTGTAACGATGTTGTTGATTTTGAGCGTGGCATTATTGACGTGTATAGCTGCAGTCGGTTTGTTTAACAAATGCAAAAACCAAATAACCACAATACAAGTCATGTTTATATTATGAATGTGTAAAAATGTATTTACTTGTGTTCTTTTTTTATATCGTAGCACAGTAATTAATTGAGAGAAAGATTGAGAAATACATCTTTAGACTCTGAATCCCCTTATAAAATTGAGTGCACAAATTTGTATAGAGCTTTTCGTAGCTATTGAGGTTGGAAGCTTAACATTAAACATAACAGGAACATGGATTCTTATTTTATTTTAACATATTCAGTTGAACTAAGTTGCTCGAATGATACCATCAAAAATATATTAAAATCTATCTTCTATCATGTTTTTGGGTACAATTATCCCCAGTGAGAGTTTGACCACGTAATGTACAAACGTGGTGCGGTTTTCAGCTATGGTCGGGCTACATGGAGCTGGGCGTGGCTTTGGTGACGTCTAGTGCGTTACAGCCGGAGCGTTGGGCGGGAAGAGGGCCCGACAGACCGCGCATGCGCGCTGCCGCTGGCTTGCAAGTACTGGCTGTATGGACACGCCTTGGTAACGTATACCCTGAAACGCCTTTACAAAAACTTAATATAATGTGCCTAATATTCAAGAAAACATTCAAAATACTTTCTTTCAATAAGTCGTATTGTCACTTGCGTATGACCTTCACAAGATATATAACCTAGTCAATGAGATAGTTACAAGCAGAAAAGCAGAAGAAATACAATTTAAAAGGAAAACATAAGAAGGTACATACTTCTCTATATGCTCATTTGCAATTATGCTACAGTATTCTCTGAAAATATTGATTAAGAGTTTTGACATTGGTTGTATTTTTCTGTTTTGTGTTCATTAGTATGGTCGATTTTAATGGTTCTGCAACTTGTAGGGCTCCTCTACAATATAAATAAATAAACATCCACTCACATTCACACAACGCAATCTAGCCCCAAGTTAGCGTGAATCTTACATTCCGGGTACTAAACAACTGATAAACATACTTACATAATTTTTTTGTAAATACATACGTATTATACATAGAAAACACCCAGATCAATACAAACAGACATGTTCATGCACACAAAATATGTTTGTACTGCCCGGGGATACTGATATTGTCATTGGGGCTACGTGTCCTTTTCCCTCATGTCTTGAGTTTTTTATCTGATTGACATTCAGGTCCAGCCCAATTGCACTTAGTCCCAGGGGCCGTAGGCGCCCTACTTGAGATCACCCTCGTAGGGGAACTACGCAGGGCCGCGTTGGGTGCCTTAGTAGCGCTCATGGCAGCCGAGCGAGCGGCCACTGGCTCCGCTAGGAGAACGGAGGCTGCCCTCGTCGACAAACTGGACTCGCTGGTAGCTGACAATAAGGCTGACGACCATTATAGACGACTGTTTGACACTGTGTAAGTCATTTGAAGCCCTTTATTATGAACTGTTGATTAATTATTTGACGTTGTACCAAGCTCTGCAGCTATTAAATATGTGTGTGTGATACTATCTTATTCACTCATATTAATGTTTGAACTCAATAAATTTGAAAACCCTTTACTTACATGTAGATTAAAGGGTGAAAATGATAAAAATATTTCTTTATAACCCGGTGTTTAATGGAATGCATCTGACAATATGGAATATAAATATGGGTTATATTGTAAAATTGTGTTGTAATTCTTGATAGTTGCAATAGTAGTCGGGAGTCATTAATTGTTTATTTATTTATTAAATTACATGCTACATTCAATCAGGGAGCATTTAAGTTCTGTGTAAGTATATGAATTAATTTATAAATATATTTAAGAAATTATTCTTTTAAACTGCTATTACAGCCTTTATTTGGGTTTTATGCAAGTTTCCTTACAAATCTCGTAATCATTTCACTCAATATTATTACATTTCAATGATTATTAAGTTTTTGATAAATAGAACCAATCATCGAAATTTTAATATGTTACCCAAGTCCGTTTAAGTGCGTTCAAAAATTTTTAATATATTAGAATACGTGTATTAAAGGTTTTTATAATGATAGATTGATGGAGCGGGTGTCAACGGAGGGCTGGCGGGAAGCCGGGGCGGCATTCGTGGGTTGTGTGACTCGACTTTTGGAAAGACTTCTGGACTATCGCGCTGTTATGCATGGCGCCGACCATCGAGACAAGCGGATGGCCGCAACCGTCAATCTGCTTGTAAGTATGCGGAGAGTTGGTATACCTACCGCAGTTGGTTTTTCACAGAGTTATTAAGCGAGCGCTGACGGCTGTCTTTAACCTTTCGCTGTCCACAACTGGACAAAGGTATCATCCATTTTGCGCCAGATCCATGAGAACTCGTCAATGATACCACAACAGCTTCTTGCTTTGTATAAAGCGCACGTAGCCGACAGCTACTCGTATATTTGTCTTATTTGGATAGAAGAAGACATAAGGAAAGGCTTGAAGTTCAGCTTAGGGTATTATGTTAGTAGATATTGGAAACTTATTTTGTTATTTTTCAGAATTTCTATAAAAATGAAATCGACCGCAAGGAAATGTATCTGCGCTACGTGTATAAACTACATGATCTCCACATCGCATCTGATAACTTCATTGAAGCTGGTTGTACACTATTGGTGAGTTGTGATTATTGTCTTATTATTTATATATATAAGTTACTGCTAAATTTAATAAAAATATGGGTCCATAATCGTGTCGTAATATTTTTTTAATTTTCAGCTTTACGCAGAGACTTTGAATTGGGACAGTGATCAAATCGGTGTTGATCCTGAATACCCTGAAACACCTGAATGGAAACGCAAAGAACAGTTGTACAACCAAGTATTGCAGTACTTTGACCGTGGAAAGGTATGTAAAATATAAAATCTATCACAATAAATGTAATATGACCTGAGTACCTGACTAAACAAAAGCTACAGTTGAGAGTATGGTTGGCTTAAAGTTTAACCCTTTGACCGCCAATGACGCCTTGAAGCGCCAGACACAATAGATTTTCTATTGTGTCTGGATTCCCGGCGTTCAATGGGTTAATATTTGGCAGAACAAACTTGCAAAGCCCTAAGATAAAAGATTGAAACGTAGAATTAGTTCATTTATTTAATGAAATTTGTAGTACAATATTATACCTACCTGAAGTCTTAATATTTTACATCATTTTTGTAGTGTTGGGAAAAAGGTTTGCCTCTTCTACGTGAATTGGCAACACTGTACGAGGTGAAACTATGCGACTACGCGCGTCTAGCCCACTGCTTAAGGACTCATGCGACTTTCCTAGATTCAGTCCTGGAACAACTAAGACCAGAGCCGGAGTACTTCAGAGTCGGTTTCTATGGAAAAGGATGTCCATTATTTGTGAGGGTAAGTTTTCTGATTATTTTCTGCAAGTCAACAGAGTTGTGCTTTCATATTTATTTAATTTAAAGATTATTACGAAATATTCTTAGAAATCAAAAAAACATACAGTAGATAGAGTAAATACAAAATAAAGCAAATTTGATATTTTTTCTGGCGCATTTGATTATAATACCTATATTTTGATGTGTTTTAAATAGAAATGGATTTTAAAGGGGATACAAATTACTACAGTAATAGATAATTTTTTGTGTGGTTACGTTGAATTTGACTTTTGGTTTGATTGTTAAATTAACTTAAATGCACTCAAACTCATGTACGATTTTACTTTGTTCTCATATTAAACAATCAATTAAGCAAAACATTGGACTTCTTATCACGCCACGTGAAGTCGATAATGATGGGAGGATAGCTTTAACAACATATACTTTGAACATTCCATGCCCTCAGAACAAGCAATTCGTGTACCGTGGACAGGACTACGAACGCATCGGTGCATTTACGCAACGTCTGCAGTCGGAGTACGTGTCAGCACACATCCTTATGAGGAACACTCCACCAGACGATTCTATTATTGCAGCGGACGGACAGTGTAAGTTAATTTTAATGTAAATAATCTCTTCATTATAAACTTAAGAGCTGTACTGCGATTAATATTTTGGTATCTCGATTCTGTATTATAGGCGAGATTTACCACTTGCCTTTGCTTGCCAGATGATCTGTCTGCTTGAATGTTTGGGTGTCTATAAAGATGTCACTACATTATTTATTATTGCGTAAATCATGGAAGATGTTCAAAAAATGTTTTGTATCTGTTTACCACTTATTGTGGTATGAACTCGCCGAAGTTGATTACCACCGTAGTTATATAATAGCAACATAATGTATAAAGATGTTGAATGTTGTGTAACCTTTCTTATGAAAATGAAAATGAAAAGTGTTTATTCAGTTTAGGTTCTTATAGAACACTTATGAATATCAAATGAAGCTACCACTGGTTCGGGAGGTAGTTTTCCACTGTGAAGAAACCAACAAGAAACTCAGTAGTTACTCTTTTCAAAAAAATGGTTTTTAATTGTTCAAGTAAACCTTTTCAAATAATATAAAATTAAGTATAACTTACAATCTATGTATCTTACATTCTAAATTAATATACAAACATATTAAATAAACAAGAACATAATTTGATGAAATATTTGAATAAAGATTTTTTTCATTCTTTCTTTCTATATTTTGTAACTAGCTAAGTTTCTTAGGTGTAAGTGCTAAGTGTGGCATTCCTCACATCGAAGTACAATCTAAATTATTATAGTTTATAGCTTTATTGTTATTATTTTTAGGCAATAGGGGGCAAATGAGTAAACTGTTTATCTGATGGTAAATTACACCGCTGCAATAATTATAATAATATTTACAGATATACAAATATGCAACGTAAAACCAGTGGCCAAGCGACGTACGTGGCCGGCTGGCGCCCCCGACCAACTCAAACGTTTCTACGCGACCAACGACGTCGACACATTCCTATGCGACCGGCCCCTACACAAACCTCCCATCGATAAGGATAACGAATTCAAGGTATGAAAATGGAGTGTAGCTTTATAGTCTTTGTTTTACAAGGATCCCAAGGTGCCAGTAATAAATTTATTACTTTACTCAAATATGCGAAAAAGGAATGATCTTTTTTTATGTAATAAGTGTATAGGATGGTGTGGACGTTCACCTGATGGTAAGTGATACGCCAGACCATGACAGAGCGGCATTAAAGGAGACCAACAACTGATAGATAGTTATATTTCTCCATCAATGCGGCACTGCACCTGTCACCCGAGACAACAGATGTTAGGTCTCTTATACCCGATAATTTCACTAGCTACAGTGCCCTCATTCCGAAACACAAAAGTGCATAACACTCCTGTTTCACGGGATAATATCTGGCACTGCGGTGGTACCTACATAGACGACTCAGTATCGAGTCTACCACCTAGTAAGCAAATCTATTATTATTATTAGGCATTTCAATTTAAAATCTTATACATTTTACAGAGCCTCTGGATTGAACGCACAACTTTGGTTACGGAGAACACATTGCCTGGTATTCTTAGATGGTCTGAAGTAGTCACACGGTCAGTCGAAGAAATCCCACCAGTCGAGGTAAATGAAGCCTTATTTCGTAAATAGTAAAATATTACAAAACATTTCATGATTTCTGGATTATACTTGAAATTTTTACCTGCCAAGCTTCTAGACATTTTGGAAACTAATGGTGTCTTTTTGAGAAATTTGTCTGCGGTGTTCAAAAGATCTACCAGATAAGTAAAGATTATACCACACGTAATATTAAATTTATATACTTAAATGTAAACACTTACGTTATTTCTCTACCAAAAAATAAAAAAAACCTGCCAAGCAGCTGATATAAAAAGGAATAATTAATAATCACAGTGATGTGCCAAAGAAGTGGTTATTTTTGTATGATATTGGCAAGTACCACTGACATTATTTTTTATTAAAGGTATATCTAAGCAAAAAAAATAATTATTAGACGCGTTTCATTCGTTACATACAGTTTGCGTGCGAAACTATGGAAGCAACGGAACGTGAGTTGCGAAGCCTTATCTCACAGTACACCGCCGACCCCACGCGGAATATAAACCCCTTTTCTATGAGACTCCAGGGAACCATTGACGCCAATGTTCAGGTATGTATAGTTATTGGTGTAATTTTAAAAGAAATACAAACGGTTTGATTTGGGTATAAAGCTTTCGGAGTCCAACCTTACTTTAACTGTTCTTGATGCATGCTGCTAGGTTGCCCTGGCCACCGGCTAATGATGCACTGAACTAGGGAGTGACTAGTTATAGTTCGGATCCTTTATTCAATGAATTTTAGGCCATACGATTTTAGGCTTCTCCTTCTCTTCATCCTATCGCAGTCCACTGTTGTCCATAGGTCTCCCCCATTTTGCGCCAGATATCTCGGTCCTCGGCTTTCCTGATCCAGCCTCCACCAGCGACTTTTCATCGGTCCATCGGGCCGGAGGGCGTCCTACGCCAAGACGTGGTCTCCACTCCAGAACTCGTCTGCTCCAACGGCCATCGGTTCTGCAACATACATGGCCAGCCCACTGCAACTTGTTGATACGGCGAACTTTAATTCTCGGCAGTAACTTTAATTCTCTTGCGGATAACATCATAAACATCATTTAAGGCTTATAAGATTAAAATCAACAGCTCATGGTGGAAAGTGGTTTCTTTCACCTATATTGCATTATTGAAATTACAGTATTCAACTCAATCTTAATCAAACAAAAAGTTCTCCGTGGAGACTGACCAGATCAATATACTCTTTTATCGATGATGAATGTTTACGGCTCATCCCAGGGTGGCATTACGAAATACGAGCAAGCGTTCCTAACGTCCGAGTTCAGCCGCAACGCGACCCCCCGCGAAGCAGCGGCCGCGGCGAAGCTCCGACGTTTAGTCGCGTCGCAGCTGGCCGTGGTCGACGCCGGGTTGGCACTACATGCCAGACTCGCGCCCGACGAGGTCAAGCCGCTACACAGGTAGGTCTCACGTAGGGGCGAGTACTGAGATTATATTTAGGATGCTTATGATAATTGAGTTCAATTAGACAGTGATCCTGAATAAACTGCGAGCAGATGTTAGCCGGTGCCGTAAAAATCGGGTAAGATGAGAATATTCCAGAAGCAGTCTGTGTGACCGTGGTGATTTCAGACAATAGTACACCTACTGTCTTTTCGCCAACTGTTTATATTCCTGCGATTTCCAGGATCTCTACATGAAAGGGCGATCAAAGTGGCCCAATATTGGTCGCATCATCATGTTTAGTTGATAAATTACTCGATAAAAGAGGGAGAAGGTATATCTCACGTACAGCACGCGCCGTTTAGACGCATCCCAGCTGGCTGTGGTCGACGCCGGGTTGGCGCTGCACGCGATACTCGCGCCCGACGAGGTCAAGCCGCTACACAGGTAGGTCACACATAAGAGCATTATCATCATCAGCCCATTATACGTCCTCACCTAGGGGCACGAGCCAACCCGCAAAGGGTGTATAGGTCTTGGTCGTTCACGCGGGCCCAGTACGGATTGAACGACTTCACGCACAAACTTTCAATCTCTTCGCAGACGTGCGCAGGTTTCCTCACGACATTTTCCTTTACCATAAGAGCTTCGGATAGCATACATATAATCTCGAAAATTCGATCGAAAATCGAATAATTGAGATGATGACAATGATATTGGTACGTGGCGGGATTTGAACCTGCGCCCTCCCGATAACCGAGCATAGTGATTATATTTAAGGTATGATTATTTTAATAGGTGGTAGGTAGACTTCATTATGAGTCGTCTACCACTGCAATGACAGATATCGTCTCGTGAAATAGAGAGTGCTATGCACTTTTGTGTTTCGGCACTGTAGCTAGTTAAATTACCGGGTATAAAAGACCTGAAATCCGTCGTCTCGGTTGCCGGCACAGGGCGGTATTGATTTTTTGTCTTCAATACTGCTCCGTCATGGACAGGCGTGTCAATCAGGTGAGCGAAATTACTGTCCCGATCAGATTAAAACGTAAGGAAAAGAAATGTGGACGGTGATCTCCCCTGGGCGGTCTGGCGAACTCTGAATAGACAGCGAATTTTGGGCGGTGCCGTAGAAATCGGGTAAGATGGGGATATTCCAGAAACAGTCTGTGGCTGTGGTGCCCCTCAGACAGTGGAACAAGTGTGGCCACCGTGGTCACCGATCTCTGACGTACGAAGAGTTAACCTGCTAGTAAAACACGGTTGTTTATCATAAGTGGGCTTAAGATTTGTTGAAAATGTACTAGTATACACTTGTACACAATGAGCTAAATAAGGCTATTGTATTCTGGAAATAAAGACTAGAGTAGCGTGTCTATGAAGATTGTGGTGACTTGTCCAGCATTTTACCTTTGTGTGCCAGTAGCGAGTGTGAAAATGTTGATAGTTATTTAAAAAAAAGGTTTTTTGTAGTATCAAAAAAAATTGAGCTAATGTCTAATTATAGTCGAGTTAAAAAAAGGCTATAAGCGTACATTATGAGTATGACAAACTTCTCTCTATGATATCCTGTTTATTGCGTGTTTTTTTTTAATGAACCCCAAAACGTTTATTTCTTATTGTCCTTGCTTGTTACAGGCGTTTAGTCGAAAGATTCAATCAACTTCGTCAGAATTTGGGTCCAGGGTTGGCACGAGCGAGGCGTCAATTATCCGAGAGTATAGTAAAGTGAGTTAATTAGATTTTACAAATTTGTTACGTAATTAGTTTTATTTTGCAAGTTTACATTTTTTTCATATACATAGAGGTTTTGTATACATCATATACATGGATATACAAAACGCCTTACGTCATAATTGTAAGTGGTTAAAGATATAAATAAAATAACGAGTGCGTGTTGATTAAAAAATATTCTCTGCGCGACTGCAAACGAATGATATTAACTTTATATACTGCTAAAAGTCTATACTATAATAACTATCACATGCAAGTTAACGCACGAGTTTTGTATACATGTTCATTTTATTATCATAATGTGTAAGTACCTCATATTATAATTTCAGCACTCCTTTGCCGCCGGTACCAGCGCTGGATAAACGATCTCAGAGCATACAACAAAACGATAACTATTATGAAGAGGGCAACTTGTACAACAAGCCTATCGTAAGTGTTCACTATGTTTATTGATTTTATTTGTAATCTCCATGTGTATAGTTAAACAGCCTAATTCGTGCTTAGAATGTAGTAAATATATTGTAAGCTCAAATTGGGATGTTTACCTATAAGGTTCGCCATTTGTATTATTCTCTATTCCTCAGTAACCGAAACCACATACTAATGAAAATATTTCAGTGAGATCTAGATGCCTAGTACAGCATTGTATAATAATAAATAAATAAATATCCACTGACATTCACACAGCGCCATCTAGCCCCAAGTTAAGCGTGAAGCCTGTATTATGGGTACTAAACAACGGATAAACATACTTAAATACATTTTTTTTTTGTAAATACATACATATTATACATAGAAAACACCCAGACCATTACAAACAGACATGTTCATGCACACAAATGTTTGTACTGCCCGGGGAATCGAACCCGGAACCCTTGGTGTTGCAGTCGACCTCTCAACCGCAACACCAAATGGGTCGTCGTCGTGGGTGATAATGAATATGTCTATTTCTGTATGTGCATAGAGATTATAAGTAGGGTATGCAAAGTTTCATTTTTGTCAAATTGAGTGCTGTTGATAACAGCAGATCGCCTATGGTTTTGAATCAGTAAAAATATTTACCTATGATCCGTAATTTATGGGTTGTTTTTCATTTTCCGTTCGTTCACTGCGGTTTTTGTATAGTTTCACAACACAGGACGTTCTCCTTATTAGATTTTTTCCTTACATAATCTATGGCTCTGTTGATAGATGCGCGCCAAATGTCTTATTATTTTGTGCCGAATTTTGACACACTTTTGATGTTAGCGAGACTCCGTCTGTATTTTTTTTTCCGTCTATGGTTAGAGGACACATCGGACCATAGCTTGATATTGAAGAGTGCCGGCGATGAACAATCGCTAGTGTAGCAGCGACTCATATGCTGTGTGCGAAGGCCTGTAGCCTATTTACATGTTATAGGCTGATAATGCTGATCCCACACTTTTGTTTCTCCTAGTACTCCCTAGAGGACGCTTCAGATCACAGCGTGATGTCAAACAGCGTGCCAGCGGCCGATAATCGCGAGTGTAGCGACGATGGTTCTATGGCAAAGTCTGTACCGCCGTTGCCAACAAGGCCCAAGTCGGGCGACCCTAGAAGTCCCACAAGACCACCTCTTGACAAATACCGGTATGTACTGAATAAATGAGATATAAACGAAATTGTTTACTATGTGAAAAACACTTGTTGAATTGTTTAACCATGTCATTTATTGTAATAAATGCAAATTTTGAAGTTAGTCATATGCATGTTTAATGTGGTGAATAATTTACTAAGCTCATCAAATAAAAGCCAGTTACGGCAGTCGGGACCCAATCAACCAACCTCATATCTCCAAATTGCAACATTGTATCTGGCGGATGTCAATTGAGCTAAGTTATTTCAGTGATTATAATCATTAAAAAAGGCTTCATTGGTTCTTTACCATTGACTGATTTATCTTATGTTTTTGTCTGTCCTCAGTCTCCATATTATTTCTGTTTTACTTAATCATAAGATATACATATTTTTATTTAAATAACCAGATAATATTGTGCTGTTTTAGTGACTCGATGGACGGTGAAATTGTAGAGACGAGACGTCACAGTCGTGCATCTTGGAGTGAACCCGGTGATGCCCCTCCACTGCCTCCAAGAGTATCAGGTTTGTGTAATGCATAAATAAATATTTCTGTCATACACACAGCGCCATCTAGCCTCAATTTGGAGCAAGCTCCAAGTTAGGGTAATGAGCAACGGAAAATTTTTCTCCCTTTAAAAAGGGAGAGGGCAAGTTATGAGACCATGTTTTATTTTTTGGCAACACTTATTTACTAAAAATAAATTGGCCGTTAAAATAGGTTCATAAACCTAGTACGGTACTTAGGTAGTGCTACGATATGTGGGTAGCATTTTTCCGGCTGTCTGGTTGACCGATAAAAAATTAATAAGGAAAGGGTAAGTAATAAGATAAAAGTCTTGTTGATGACTTCTAATTATAAATAAAAATAGTTCGAATATGTGGGTAGCGCTCTTGAGTCTGCAAAGTTCACCGATAAAAATTTAATAGGATAAGAGTAAGTTATGGAGATTAAAGTTGTGTTTATGACTTATGTTATGACTATTGCACAATATCGGTCGGTAATGTGATATAGGGGTAAGTCAATGTACATTTTTATTTATTTGTGATATAGGTGACAAGCGAAGTTGGAACGAAGGCCCGCCAGCAGTGCCGCGGCGTGCGACCCGCGACGATTGCCGATTGAGTGATGCCAATGACCACAAACATCTCCATAATGGTAACCATTACTTTATTTACCACTAGCTGTTACCCGCGTCATAAGATATTCTCCCGCAGTAAAACATAACCTAAAGTCGCTTCGATAAGTCACGCGACGCTCGGCCGCCGTGCGATAAAACATTGGTATATTTATTCAAAATAAAAAGTTTTCTGTCTGAGTAGCTTTTATTTATTCTTATTACATCAGCTTCATGCCGTAAATGTCTCGTCCAAATCCGTTTCAGAGATTACCCGGAACAAACAGACAGACATCCAAAAAAATAAATATTGTTATTTTGGCATATGTACTATATATATATATATATATATCGGTTATAGTACCACGTAGTTCTAGTGGGGTTGGACGTTAAATAGCAAGAGGTATGAAATATTTGGTTTATGGGCGAGCGCTACTGACCTTTCTTTCTTTAATGTTATGTCCCTATGCCGCCCTTTACAGCACCCGTGAAAAGAGTTGAACCCCACAGGTGATGGCCGATTAGAATTATTTAATAGGCAGATAATACAATTTTCATAAGCTCTATATCACCGCTATTAGTCATCAATTCAATAAGCACTTCTCGTGTCCCAGACAATACTATTTTTGTTTGACACAACTGTTACATAACATCCACAGATCTGGACTTAACAGTGGAATCATTACGCTACGAGGAAATAATCTCAATGATGTCGGAACCGCTGAGAGTGGATGAAGGTGAGACACCGCCGCCGATCCCGCCAAAAGGGCTCGGCCATCTTAGCAGCTTCGATTCGGGACACCACGAGAATGGTGAGTCGCAATGTTAGAAACAGTGAAAAAAAATATTCAGAGGTAATTCCAATTTATGAAAATAGAGACATAGCGCTATACAATAATTTGGACAACATCGCCCTATATCTGTGGTAAACCTAGGCAGAAAGGTGAGTAATACAGTACTAAAAAGAAAGAAAAAAGTACAACCGTAAATTCTCATCTTTTACGGCCTTGAATACGAGACTGTTGAAAATACAAGTACATAAATGAATATGAATCAAATCATCAAACAAATACAGAACAGAGAAAGATTAACCATTTTACAAAATATTAACTAATTCAAAACGTGGTTAAACCCACATTGAATGTGTTAACAAGTTATGAATGAATTTACATTGTATGTCAATTTGCTTGATTGTAATAAAAATAACAATAGACTTTCTGTTATATACTAAATTTCTTTAGTCTCGATACCTGGCATATATTAATAAAAGTTTTAAATTCATTCACAGTATTCAGGTATGTTACCTTGTTTCAAAATAAAGCAAAGGTAAATTTATGTCGTATTTAACTCTTATATTCTAAGAATGTATTTTAGCATGTATCAACTTTGAGAGTTTTCAATGAAACAATGACATAAACCTTCATACATTATTTCACACTTATCTACTTGAACACGATTTCTCGAACCAATGTTAGATTGTCTTTTCCATTACGCCTTGGTTTGTTAAACTTGTGACATGATCTGCTAGATGTTAGAATAAACTCCTTCCATATTATACTGAGCAAAGGTGCATTCACTCTCATTTGCTGTTATAAAATATTAAACGAAACTTTTTTCGTAGATGCATATCATTCCGTTGTGTAAATTAATAGTAGAATATATTGTATTGCATTTAATTCTTACATAGTAATAGTATTATACAAGCCATAAAACGTGATAAAATATTGTATTTTATTATACAAGAAAGTTATTTTTTTAATTATTATTTTTTATCCACCTAATAATCATGTTAAATTCAGCATATTTAAGCTCTATAATATGGAATGCTCTGTTTGTTAAAAGCAAACAATGTGGCAGCAACTTATTGTTTTCTTATTTCTGAGTTTCATAATTCTGAAATATTTGACAGTATTGATACATGAAATTTGTGAGTTTAAGATGTTTGTAATTGGCAATTATATACATCTGATTTGAATTAGGAATTGAATATAAATTGGTATAAGAAAAAATATCTAATTTGAAATGTATTTTGCAGTCATTTAATAACAATATAATTATTTTTTAATTCTATGAAATTCACACATACAATAAAACGTTTTTACAAGATTTTGCAAAGTTATGTGAGATTAATATTACTATTGTGTTTCATTATTAAAAAAAATATGAGGAACATGATTTTTGTTTTGTGATAGTAAAAAATATATTATTCCTAGCAAAAGTATTATTGTATTTTAAGCTACATCAAAATATGTTTTTAATCTTTTTTATTAGTAAGTTATATGATTGGTTTAAATACTATCCATTTTAATGTAAAAATTATCTTTTTGAAATCAAGTCTCATTTATATTGTATCTTCCGAAGAATGACTTCCTTCAAAGCTTTTTATAGCTAAAATCTAAATAAACTTCTTTGCTCATAGTAGAATACATAAAAGTATATTTTCGACTTGTAGCATTTTTAAGTAATATAAAACAAAACCATATTGATTGTCCTGATATCAGTTTTTTTTATTCTAGTACTTTATGAACATGAAAATGAAGTATGTTTTTATTGATTATCAGAAAAAGTACATTGATGATAATTATTTATTTATTTTAAATTGGAATTTATACACATTTATTTATATTTTAATAAATAGGATTGAGACATTTAATTTTAAGAAAAACATTTTCGTATGTATTTTTTTGTCCATTGCACCACCAAGATGAAATAAAATATATAATTTAATTTAAGATGATATATATACACATTTAACAAAAATAATAGGGTGCTTTGTTGTTCCACTATAGATTAATTAAATATAATATACAAACACTTAACAAAACTAGTTTAGAATACTTAGTAAGAATATACAGACTTCTATCATATATACACTGACGGTTCAAAAGACATATCGAAGGCTGGCGCTGCATTTTTGATCCCAACAAGATACCCAACAACTGTTCAAAATGGATTCTAAATTATCTATTATGTACATTGAGCTACTAGCCATTAGTGAAGCTATAAATTACGCGATTTTTTGAACAATAAAAATACTTAATATTAACGGACTCCAAAAGTGCCCTTCAACATATAGCTAGGTGCACCTCGGTCATTCGAGGACACCTATAGCTTATACTATTGTAAACCAACTTTTGCAGCAAAACAAAAGTCTTAGTTATTAAGTTGCAGTGGATCCCTTCACACGTAGGAATTGTAGGAAATGAAACAGCTGACACCTTGGCAAAGGACGCATGTAACGGCATGTCATTTAATATTTATCCATATTTTACTGACTTATTATACTTAGTTAGACATTTTAGTATAAAATCGTGGAAAGAATATTTTGACTTAAGATCAAAAGAAAAGGGCATCTGGTATAAAACAATACAACCTGAACCTCTACGTATACCATGGTTTGATAGCTGTTCATTAAAAAGACCTGATATTGTTACTGCCCTAAGCTTCGATCCGGCCACATTCCAACGAGGAAGTTCACATTTCTAATGGGCATATCAACATCTCCTTTATGCGAAGTATGTGACAAATTGATGATGTATTCCATGTATGATGAGTGTGTCCGGACGCACAGCTGGAAGCGAACTAGTGCTTCAAAATTGCAAGATTGTAATTTAACAGTGCTCTAGCAGCCCTTTGTCTCCAGCACAGGACACTATACAAAATTTCCACTACAATGTGATTTGTAATGTAACCCAATTGTTTGTTATGTACTTCAGTTGTAGCCATAACGGAGCGACATAGTCAAAATTGACCAAGCTCCTTAAATAAAGAAAAAAAAAAAAAAAATTAATTAAATACTTAATTTGAAATCAGTACACTTAGAGTTGTTTACTCAAATAAAAGAATAGACTGTTAACATAGAAGTACCCTATTCCAACTGATAGACTCAATGAACTGCAATGCAAGTAAACGGTGCAATTTTAGTATAAGTATTTTATTGAAGTATTTCTACTTTTATAATGCTATTTCTGTATATTGGAAATACAGTCTATTGTATTCGTGCATTGTATTCAATAATTTAGTTGTATAATGAATGGTTCTTATGTTATTTTTTTTTAGGATTTTAAGTGTGATGAAGGTGTCACCGGTTTGATCTCAATTCGGCATCAAAAATAATGCAAAAAAAATGATATTGCAACTGTCTTGATTATCTATAAAAATAATGAACCGATAACCAAGTGATATTTTGATAACAATGCAGTAGTTTTTATATATTGTAATAGTTAATAAGGGTTACAATTTATGATCACTTTACCAACGAACGTTGTTTAAGATTTTTACAGCTGTTTTATCTGTTTACTCGTGTATACTGTTTGTAAATTTCAGAAGCTTAATTGTTTAATACTTTTATATCACTCATAACGTTTAGTATGTCGATAACTTAATGTACTACAATATAATAAAGTCAACAGTTTTTCTTACTTATATTTGGCTTATGATAGTAACTATACAGTTTAAGCGTCAAGTAAAATGTTTAGCACGCAACATTTACATCTTTAAATCCATCTTTGAATAAGCCATCTTTAAATTAAATCTAACTAAAACAATTAAATGCTGATCTTTGTCTTGTAAATTACTGAAATTATATGAAATTACTAGTTTTACTTATAGAGCAAAGAAATAAAGTTATAAATAAATTACCCACTGTACTAGTATATGTCGAAACTTCGTTATGTAATGAAGTCGTTTTATTATTTTTATGTGTCAGTAAGTGGTATTATGTATTTGTGATTTCAGTCTAAATTTTTAAGGCTAATTATATTGTCTAACTTTTCAATTTATATATAATGGTGATAGTTAATTGCGTGTTTATTAGTTTATTATACGTTTATTTTTAATAATACCAAAAAAATATTGGAGCAGCATTTGAATATTCAATAGTGTCATTTGTTTGTTTGGGAGTTCAATTCGGCTATTTGTGATCGATAGATGTATACTGTCTTAGAGTTACTAGTAACGTCCGGGTTTAACCATGCCCTATGTCTTGCTCCGTAAAACGTATCGTCAAAATAATTAAATGGTTCTAGTGGGCCTATTAGTCCCTTAATACGCCAAATAACAGCGTTTTTATATCGATAAAAGGATGGCTGACATTTTGACAATACTTCTTATTGAGCAAGACGAATAATGGATGTCGCCAAATGAAATTGTTCAGTACAAAAGTGTAGCGGTTACTAGTGGATTTTAGCCATTTCTTATCGGAATTATCGTTAGTGGGCAAAATAAATTATTAGATGGAATCGTGAATTCTGTTTTATTTCTTGGCCTACTACTTTTAAAATATGAAGTTAGGATTGATTTACTAGCAGTATATTTATGAGAAGGTATTTTATTGCGCATAATCATAACGTTCATTATCAAAATTACTATTTAAATATAAATAACTTTAAAATATTGTTTAACATTATGATAAATATCAAACAGAAGCAGAAGTTTGAATCGGACCGCAAAATATACCTTGACTTTTTTATATATTTATTATTATTATCCCGACTAACCTATAGTATCATCGAAAACATGACCCCAATTTCCAATGATGATGATTATCAACCTGGGCCGTCATGAAAGGCTACTATTCAGATACCGCTCACAAATGGCTAATATTACACTTGGGAGTTCATAGTTGGCATACATTTTCTAACGTTGAAGGAAAACATCGTGAGGAAACCTGCGTACGATGCGAAGTGATTCAAACGTTGTGCGTGAAGTCGTCCAACCCGCACTGGGCCCGCGTGGACGACTAATGCCTAATTACCATATACGGGTAGGCTCGTGTCCCTCGGTGGGGACGTTTAATGAGCTGATGATGATGATACATTTTCTTGCGCTCATGGTGACTGACAATTATTTAATGATCAGAGCGCCGTTTTACTCGCCTGATGGTAAGTGATACGCCTGTCCATAAGAGATGCAGTGTTAAACAAGATAGTAATTATGTTTCATCATACTATTCTGTCTCTTATACTCAGAAATTGTATTAAGGTACCTCTTCCATTATAACGCTCAAATTTTACAGAATTATATCTAGCACAGCGGTGGATACCTACAAATCTAAACGAATCAGTATCGAGTCTGACATAAATTGAAAACCTCTATTAGGTATATTTTCTTATAGGCATCTATACCTATAATTCCCAGAGTAAATTATGGACGTTTATCATTATTTTATACTAATAACACATTATATTTAAAAGCCAAGGGTGACCCAGTTTCTTTTTATTATTTAGTTTTAGTTTTCAAAATATGCAAGTAAAGGTACGAAGAGATGGAAACAATTACATTTAAAGGTTCTGTTCAAGCTCTACAAAGAAGTTCAATTGTCTGTTAAATAAGTACTTGACAAAATCCTTTCCTTCTTGCAGATCAGACCAGCATAGGCTGGTCGATAGGTACTTATGGCGTAGATTTAGATACCTACCTTGGCCTACCAAATTTGGCCTAGCGAGATAACCGGAGAGAAAAATAATTATGCAATGGTCGCCGACATCGAAATCGATGAGGAGGACTATAAAGTTAATTCTACTGAAGAAGAAGGTAATCGTTATTGTGTAAATACATATGTTTTGTATGTAACTACTGTTCACAATGAACTAATTACGTTTAAGTTCTAGATTGTTGCTCTAAATAATTATATTAAAATCGAAAGTGTGGTGCAGGCTTGTGCGGCGCCGCGTGCCGTAGGCCGTTGTCATGGGTCGATTATTGTATTTATCGAGTGAATTTCTAAATAATAAGCGCTCTTAGACTTAATTGAAGGTAGTCGGCGAAGAACATGGTAACGCCCATGTTAGGACGCCCGACATGAGAGATTAACTTGGGATATATCTCAAGATAGATGACACAACTGATATTGGGTGTTCGTTTTATCATAACATCTTACTGTAGGTACGTTAATAAAATTAGACATCCTTACATTCAATTTAATATAAAAAAATAGGTAGGTGCTATGACTATTGGTAACCTCGTAAGACAAATTATGATACCTATACGTCGAGTTTGAAGAAGAAGTAGGTATTTTTTATTAGATATATAAGCATTTTCTTTAGAATTGTAAATGAAATATTCTTAACATTGAACAATTTATTTTTAATAATTAGCCTATTCCACCCCACTGCATGACACAGGCCTTACCGCATAGCATAGATGTCATTCTAATCAAAACTTATTTTAATTTTAAACGACAATTAATAACAATGTGTTTTTCTATTGTAAATAATCGTCTTTACTCTTATCTGAAGAAAACCCATCGTGTGCGCATGAGTCGATAGCTTTTCAATTGCCACGCCTTCCGGCGCCCTTAATGGACGGCGGTGTTTGACAAAATGTGACACCTTAATAAGAGCCTTCTTCACACCGACCGGACTGTTGCAACCTTTTCAAGTCAGCTAAAGTGTTACAAAGCCTTTTGTTACAATACCTAAGTTGACGTTTTCGTAATAATTCGCGGCCTTAATGGATAGGTATTTACTTAATGCAATAGCTCAGTTATTAGAAAATCATTACATAATTATATTATTTAGCCAGGAACCTACCTACTGAAGTTGCAACCAGATTAAAGAAAAGGATGTCTTAGTCATTTTTTCTTTTAACTTCAATCTGAAGTTATGTTAATTATTTTTCTTAAACTTTTCGATGGAGTTCGAGGAAGTATTTGTCACAATAATAAGGTACCTTACTAAAAGGCAAGCGCACTCTTTGTACCTATAATGATAGATTATCTAGTAGGTACATTTGTTAGGAAACTGTTTAAAACCACTTTACATAATGTACCGTGATAATGTAATCTATTTTCTGCGTAGTTTTAACTACACGATTTCTGTGCATATATATGTGTTTTATTCATCAATCAAATTCCACAGTGCATTGAATTTATAAAAAAAACAAACGACGTCTATTATATAGATATACCTAGACGATTTAAACCCATTAGCGTTGATATAAAACATGCTCTGTCCTTCTTCTGAAAAGATTGCAACTTATATTCCTTGCTTCCCAAAGCACTTGCACATTTGCAGTAATTAATCACAACTACTTATTGTTAATATTATGAAACAAGCAAATAGTCCATAGATAAAAATAATAGTTCTATTATTTTGTCCATATTTTGCAGCCCCAGCCTATCTATATATCTATCTCTTAGGTACTTATGTTAACAGGCCGTAATAATCCAGTGCTGGACTAAGAGCCTCCAATTAGTGATTTTCCATAATCATGATACCAAGCGGGTGTACCTATCCAAAAACGGTTAGTTGTAGGTAATGAGAGAACGCTGCTTATTTTGTCTTCAAAATATTTTACGACATCCTCAGGAACAAAAGGAATAATAGCAATCGATATTTATATTCTAATCTTCTGTCCCTTGCAAGTCCTCACCAGCCTTAAATGCAAAAGCCTACAAATGTTCCCAGGTAATTCCCTACTATCACACATTCCATATCTTTGAAAATGTAGATAGCTTATTAGTTAGGCTACCTACTTTAAATTCAAAATTTTTCTAAATAAGCTTTTCGATTGGTTGTAATGTAACCTTAAAATATGGTACCTCCATCAGAAAAAAAAACATTAACTTTTTCAAATCTTGTTTCAAACACTTAGAAGTCACATTGAAGTTGTCAAATAAAAATAAATTGGTCATTAGTGCCGCACTGAGATTTGAGACTTTTGCAAAAAATGGCGGTCGCTCTGCCCATGGAATCTAACCCAGATGTAATGAACAAATACTTATCAAAACTTGGTGTTTCTGATAAATGGCGTATGGTTGATGTAATCGGTCTGGAGGAAGAGGCGCTGAGCTGGGTTCCCCGCCCTGTGCTCGCAGTTATTCTTTTGTTTCCTCTGTCGGATGCATATGAACAACACAGGTGCGAACAAGAAGGCGAGTTGATAAAGAAAGGTGTACAACCACCTAGCAAAGTTTTCCACGTGAAGCAAGTTCAAAGTAACATCTGCGGAATCATAGCGTTAGTGCACAGTATCGCAAACAATACCCACCTCGTTAAAGTAAACCATGGTTTGTTATTGAATTATATCAAAGAAGCTGCTAATCTCGACTCTAGCGCCAAGGGTGAACTTTTGGAGAGTTCCGAAGCTATTTTCAAGGCTTACAAAGATGTAGTTCACGCCGAAGGTGCTGACAGTGAAGAAGTCAACGAAACTCCGAATAACCATTTCGTGACTTTTATACATGACGACGGACATCTTTTAGAACTGGATGGCCGCAAGTCCGCGCCCATAGATCATGGTCCGACTACACCCGAACATTTTCTCGAAGACGCAGCGAAGATTTGTCGTCAATTTATAGAAAGGGAGCCTGATAGCATCGGATTCAATATCGTAGCATTAGTACCAGCTGCTTAATACTTTCGACTTATGAGAAAACTATTATTTACCTGTTAATTTGTCAGCAATTTATTAAACGCAATATTCATATCAATTCGTTTTCATGTACAAAGGTACCTAATTGCTTCACTTACGTGGCAACTGCATCCTGGCCCGTAGGTATCACGCGATCTTTCAATATGACATTACGAAAAATGACATTCATTAATTCTCTTCATTAGCGGATACCAACTAATTCAGCCTACACGCACCGCTGCATGGATGTCGATTTAAGTCTTTAATTCATAATTAATCTGTGCGTCTTTAACAAATCGCCTCACGATGTTCGCAACGCTGCGTCCACGTCTCAATTAAGAAATCTGCGCACACTCGCAACACGGCTCCCGCATTCCTCCTTTAAAATTCTCTATCTTCGGAAACTAATTAAAAATTCGCCTCGCCTCCATGGCCCGGTGTTCAATCGGGGCGATATAACTTCATTTAAAAACGAGCAATCTTGTCCAAGATAAGAGCTGGCCAGAAAACAACGAAGAGCAGGACTCGCCACACGCGGCAGCGACGACGCGACAAAAAGACAATCCAAAGAAACAACTCCAAACTTTTAAATGGAACGCGAGAGAATTCTCCGCGTTAACTATGTCGATACTGGGAAGGACGCGACATCGGTAAGTCACGTCACCAAATAAATGATGCTGGCTCTGAAATAAATATATAAATATTGTGTAAATAAACAAATAATGCGGCGGGGACCCAAATGCTTTAAATATTCAAATGAAGCGAGCCGAGGTGAAATACGAAGGTGCGCTCGCTCGAGTTGAGCCCAATTAAATCGGTGCCACTGAGGTAGAAATTAAAAACAAAAGGAAGATGACGGGGGTACGGCGCGCATTTTTCTCATGAGTATTATTAGCGCGATGTCAACCCACAAAAAACGGAGTTAGAGGGTTGTCGCGGCCGCGATTCTTATCGATAACATCCCGCATTTTGTATTGTTTTGACGAGTGCGACGCGGACGTTTTGTTGACGTGTACACGGATTTGCGCAATGATCGATCACGGCTGGGATATATTGTAAAAACAATTTGTTACAGCGAATTTCTTGAGATGTACAATACTCTTTGTTGTGGTAACAGTATGTCAATCAAGCATCGATACTTGTGCATGGATAAATAGCTAAAAAACAAAACTTTAACAGCGTACGGTCATTAGTTATGAGAGGCCTGGTGAGAATAGATTTAATATTTGCCTATAAATCAATTATAGACGTGTGGGGAGCTCGCTTAACGCTCTATTATTGTACTCCTTTCTTTACTGATAATGATAAATTACCTACATTCACTGCATGCTGTTCCGTGCAAGAGGTGTATGACACACGGAAACATATCTGGAACCCACGGCTTCCAGACCATGTATTAGAATCCTGCTGTGCCTATGAGAATTAAGACATTTAATAATAAAGTTTGTTTAGATCTTATAACTTCTCGTTTATGATTTTGCGTGGAAAGATATTTTGTTTCGAAACGATCAATCTACACTGTTATAGGTATTTTCTTATCATTATTCAAATATTTTCATTACATTAAAACGTAAGCAACAATACCGTTGCAAAACTTCCTTTTCTATAAAAACTTAGCTTATTTCCAAAATGCACTTACTTTATTTTCTTTGCGACTGCCAGGAAAAAAACAATTGGAATTTTAAACATGACGAGCCGCTCAGAGCCTTATTAACTAGAGATTCATTAACACCCAGCGCGACCTCCACGGCACCCGCTCGATTTATCCAAACAAAATACATTTATTTTAGACAATGAGGATCTAAGTGCTTATTGGGAGAGTTGCTTACCACTGATACATTACTGTATGAATATTACAGACTTGTTTGAGTTACATTGTCCTTTAACATTCAATGATGGTCATTTGTCTGCGTATTGGACGAGTAATGTACAGGTAATTTTATATTGCTGTGATTGTTTAAATATCTCGTGGTAGAGGCGGCGCGACGGGGGTTCCGCCGGGGCCTACCGACGTTCATCACTATTCAATAAGCTCCATTTATTGAAATTACATAATTCGTGTGTGAATAATGACGATTGTGATGAATCTTCGTGGGCGATGCGAGCGACTTAAACCCGATTAACTTTTGACCGGTGCTGGATATTAATAAGGCTTGGTGAGCACAGCACGGTAATGACATGGAAATGGACTCGAGACTGGAGTCTATTGATTTCTTGCGTGTGAATGAATTGTTGGTGCTTGAGATGTGTTATGGTGTGTTTGATGGTGAAGCTGTAAATTGTTGGTAATTTAGGCATTAATCTAAAAGGTTACCTCATATAGGTACCCATATCTCATATATAGGTTAATGAAATTATGTAAATACTGATGCTGAAGAATGTTTGGTTACACTGCCAATCATTCGTGAACAAACAAACATGATGTTTCCAATAGTTTCATGCATTTAAAAGTATATCAAAATGTTAATTATATAAAAATGCGTTTATTAGTAAGTATTATAAGGACAAATAGGTACACAAATCAAAATCAATAAAAAACACTTGGTAACATAAAAAAAATATTACACTTAAATGTTAAATAGAAGTCTTAAAGGTCTTTTATATTCACATTAAAATCTACTCTAAACTATTAAAATCTCAAAAAGCTAGTTTCTTAATCTCAAAAAAGTGTAATACCGTTTTATATTAAAAGAAATGATAATAAATGTGTTATAATATTAAAACTCCCTGAATTCATAATATTTTTGGTTGCTAGTTCGGTTGACCGGACTACTGCAACTTTTTAGTTGCAACAGTTCGGTTCGAACTGAGCACCGGACTGTTGCTACTTATTTAGTAGTAACAGTTCGGTTAATAAAGTAAAGTTTTGTTTACTTGCATGTATTTTCTCCATTAACTCGTATATATATATAATGATCTGGAAAGAAGTACTAGGGGACCATACATAACCAAGAGGTACCATTTGTAACTAAAAAGTTGCAGTAGTCCGGTCAACCGAACTAACAACCGGACTACTGCTACTAGAGGATTATTTCAATATGTTTATCTTTTATATTTAAACACCAGCATTCAGTATTAAGAGCTGTTAGCGGCATGAAGAATACCTTCCAGCCCGATGGACCGACTACTTGCGACTCCTGGAGCCTGGAAGCTGGATGAGAAAAGCGGAGTGCCGGAATATCGGGTTAAGAATGGGGCGACCTATAATCCAGTTCAATCCATCTACAATTTTCGATTATTTTTACGCGCTAACATAAAAAACGGATAAAATTAATAATAAATTAACACATACGCTCAATTGAATAATTTGTACTTAACCGGATTTTGTAATGTAATTTTTTGTCTCGTTTTTAATCTGAGGTTAATTGTAATTGATTGCTCAGTGGCTAGAGTTGTTTAATAACACTCATTAATATTAATAGCGCAGCAATGCGCTAATGACAACATTCCTTGAATAATATAAAACGTAATGTAAAAACTGAATCAAACCTCCGGCATCGGTCTAATAATAGGTTACATGGGTAGAAAGGGGGATGTAAGTGGTCCCAGCTTACAATTTTTGGGATCCAAGCTAATCACCCCTAAACTTAATGTGCTTAGCCTTACTGAACCTATGTGGCCAGTTAAGTTCTGAGCTTTAGAATTTGAGGTCCTTCAACGATGAAATGGCTTATGCCAGCAGTGATGACCTGCGATGATGCTATTTTCAAAAGAAAAAAACGGGTCATTAGGTATTTTTAGGTAAACGTATGTGGGTTTGTGTAATGTACCTACTTCTTAAGAGATTTTTTCTTATTCGTAGCTATTTAGTCGATAGGTAAGTCTGCTTAACAACCGCGTGGTTAGGTACCTATAGGTATATGTTTATTACCTATACGCTAAAAACCAACATTTTCAAAATACGACAACATTACAAAATAAACATTCTTGCGGTTGCCAAGATATTTCATTATAAGTTTTACGAGCACCTTATTAGGCGGGCAAGTTTGGAATCCTCGAAGTGTCCGTGCCGAAAGAAAGCATGATATGTACGAGACTGGCCGTTTACGATTTCTGAGAAAAAAGCCCGTACGCCACCGCTTCTAAAAACGGTAAACTGTCTAAATTTAATTAAGTATACTCTCACTGAACTTAAGCGGGTAATCTCTCTCAAGCAACCTCGTTTTCTGAATGTGTCAAATGGTATTTATGTAACAATTTTTGAACTTATTTTAAATTAAATAATGATTAATAAATGGTAATTGTAACCCAATTGTAAAATACATGTTAAATAATATAAAGTATAAGGTAACAATCACACTCAACTCGTTCTTGCTTTTTTGTGGGATTGTAGGTTTAATATGGCACGTCTTTGCCATTGGCAGGCACGCTTGATTTGGGGCCCGAAATATGGAAGTTGTTTTATATTTCAGAGCTTTAAAATTTTAGTAGTTTAAAAACGAATTCATATTTCCCTATAAAAAGATGTATGATTTTATCTATTCACATTACCTACCACCATTTTTCATAAATGCATTTTTTGACGATAATGATATCTATAACTGACAGAATCTTTAGTAATGAGCAAGTAACTTTCACCTCCTAGTTTTTTTAGGCGAAGACTCGGTACTGAGTCGTCTAGGTAGGTACCACCGCAGTGACAGATATTGTCCCCTGAAATAGATACTGAAATAGCACTGTAGCTGGTAAAATTACCGGGCTTAAGAGACCTAACATCTGTTGTTTCGGGTGTCGGGCGCATTGCGGCATTGATGTTTATCAGTTGTTCAATCAATGCCGCTCTATCGTGGTCAGGCGTGTCACTTACCATCACTTGACGTCCTGACCGTCCTGTACACTTGGTAACTTAAAAAAGTAGTCATTCAATTTCTGCTACCGTCTTTGCTCGTCATTCGAAGAATCACTTTGTGTGAGGTTCGGTGGCAATCAAGGCAGCGAGGTCTCGTGTTATACATACACATATTTCAATAAGATATCCACACGTTTGGAAAATATGCTTAATTTGTAAGCATTCGCATGAAGTAACTGACTTGTTATTTGCGGTAAATACTTTATTGTCGGTAAAATTATTGAAATCCTACTGTAACATCTTTAGGACAAAAGTAGTAGTGCTGTATTTATTTTTTTCGGTAACATGGTTGTCTAACAATTTCCACCAACATTTGGCATATACAAATTTTCTTAAATTCGGGTTGGCAACACTTGGAGGGGGTATTTGGGACTGTTGGTAACTTCAATCACTCGACGAAACACAAAGTGTTGTTTCTCGCCGGTTATTCTGTGAGGACGTGGTATCACTCTATTGGGACCTGTCCATCAATGCCGAAATATAACACTTCGATACTTTCCATGGTTTGCCAGATCCCTGTTCGCTATTCTATCGACACCACGGCCGGCTGGTGACTGAGTCCAAAGTGCTGGTATAACTTATTAAAATATAAATTTATCAAACTCACTCTCATTTTAGCTACGAATAAGCGTAACATATTAACAGATAATAACCTTGCATAACATATTATAAATATACAGGTAACGCACCAGTGATTGAGGACATGACCACTTAATCACTAAGGGGTATAAATCAATAATTTATAGTGAAAAGTTCTTTGCATTCGTACCCCTAATGAAGCGTCATCGTGGTTACTATGAATTGGGTCCCAAAAGTTACATGTCGGGAATTCTTGTATTCCTTTAATAAACCCTATATTAAAATAGCCGGGTGGTGACGGAAAATATCTCCAAACCAGGCGGGCTAGAGGGCTTGGCAGGTGCCAAGTCTTGAAATTTTAAAAAACTTCACCAT
The DNA here is from genome assembly GCA_019425675.1 of Leucinodes orbonalis. Taxonomy (NCBI): domain Eukaryota; kingdom Metazoa; phylum Arthropoda; class Insecta; order Lepidoptera; family Crambidae; genus Leucinodes; species Leucinodes orbonalis. The sequence goes on from PQWD01001104.1 coordinate 31,992, forward strand.
TCCATCGTGACGTAGGCCCTAAGCCAGACAGTTGTCTGTCTCGTGCTGTTAAAGTGTAGATAAAATTACCCGATATATGGTCACCCTATAGCGTTGTTCGCGTTGCGATTCGAAAGCGGTGCGGTAGCGGCAGTAACGCGGGCGTCGCACCGCGCGTTACAGTGTATTTATCAATCAAGTGCCGGGTTTACGAGGACCGTCGCCTTAAGAGCTGCTGTAAAACTCGGCGTTTGTTTAATAGCGCGGTAGGGTTGCCAGACTTGTGGGAAAATGCCGGACTGATACGGACTTAGAAAGAGATTCGAGCGATCAATAAGTAATTAGTTATCTATAATAATTACCGAAAAATTCTAAAGAAGCGCCACTGCAAATGTTTTTGTATTACTAACTAGCGGCCCGCCTATGCTTCGCACGGGTGTAATGGAGATTTTCGTTATAGGGACGCTCCCGCCTCCCCGGTCAGCCGGTACCGCCGCAAACGATACGTACCGCAATTTCTAAATCTGTAATATCTTAGCAAATATTCATTGAAATCATAGGGCAATATAGATCTATATATAATCAACAATTTATTGATGGTATTTCATTGGATGAGGATTAATGCTGTATTGATTAAAATCGCTTCGTAAATTAGCCATTATTTGTCATTAAGATTTAAGAGCACATAGGACAAAAAAAGCTACTTTTTATACTATGTGAAACTGTAAACGATATTTAGACATTTGACCATGACTATTCGTATTGTGTCTTTGACAGCTCAGCCAGAGTCCTACGTTTTTTGTTAATTTTACAAAGTGTACAGGAAGCTCAGTACACTCTCTTGATGGTTAGTGATACAATGACAAATCCGCTTTGAAGGAGACCAAAAACTGATAGTTATTATACTCCATAAACGCCGCACTACGCCGGGCACCCGAAACAACAGATGTTAGATCTCTTATACCCGGAATTTTTACGTAATGTTGATCAAATGAATAAGTAAATTTTGGTAGCCCTGTATAATTTAGTGTGATTCACCACGGGCGGCCCGTCGCCGAATTTTAACTCTAGACGTGTTTTATGACATTCGGCTACCAATCGTATTGTTTAATGAGTATTAATGATGGGTATTAATAGATATGGCCTATTAGCGGTAGCATATAACAATGACCATTATTAAAAAATAAAATTTGAAAGACAGTAAATGACATGTCGAGACGAGGGTTAAATATGGGAAATCAGTTTTTTCCCACACATGAAGTCATATGAAATTTATATAAGTGTATTCTTTTATTTTCAATAACGTGGCAACCAAAAATAAAACTTAATTGTAGGTATTTGTGTAATGCACACGATAATCTTAAATTGCGATGACCTACTATGTAGTCATGCTATGCAGTTAGTTCATTTTTATCCTCCATAGCTACACTAAAAGTTTTAACTTACCAAGCCCATTCTACCTCTTAAAAGACATCAGCCAAGTCCCAATCGGGACAAGGAGCCCTTTGGTTAGTCGCGTAATCACTTCAAGCTGGGAGTCATCTATCTCTCTTATTGCTTAGTAAAGCTGTAAAAACGATCTACGCCTTAAATATGACATTTAGAAAAAGAGCTATTTCGTGAGTCCTAAGTTGACAGTGATGTGGCTTCCCACGAAGGTAATATAATCGATTTAGCTTAAAAAAGGCTACTTATGGAATCTCTGTTAAAAGTTGTTATGGCATGCGATGTTTGTATGCATTTTGGTAAATATAATAAGTTTTTTTATTATTATTTCTAATATTTGTTTAGTACAACTCCTGGCCAGAGAAGGTGTTATCATCATCATCAACCTACGACATCCGCTGCGGTATCAAGCCTTCGCATATAGTAGGTACTTACTTCCACACGTGGGCCAATGCAGATTACCAGCTTACCAGTGTGGTCGCGGGAAGCAATATTAAGTAAGTAAAATTACTATGACAAAAAAGCTATAATTTCCAACTGAAAATTGCTGTTAGGAAGACAATATCTAGCACAAGTAGATTACACGTAATGTTAGTTTATTTTCATAAGTTGTATTCGTATTCCCCATTTATCTTAGTTTAAAATTATAGTTTCCGATTCAATAAAGCCTTAACAGTACTTTTGCATTGCACATATTTTTAAATTGCACTCTGTAAAGTGTTTCATAGATGGTAATTAACTATAAAACAGGTCAATATCTTAAAATCTGATACCACGGCGCAGTTTTTGTTTTTTTAGCATTTCTCTTTAACTAATTAGCATTTTATTTTCAAGTTCATATAGGTTAAGTATTTAAATTTTCATAGGAGATGTGGCTATGTATCTTTATGTTCGGTTAATTGGTGGATAGCGGTGGACACGGAGTGGGGAGATTAATGAGTGGCTACCGCGGGCTTATCGCGCAGCATCTGGCGCATGACTGATCATCTGTCGTGCGCCTGCGACTGTTCCGCGCTAGTGATGTCACCACCAATTTATCGATAAAATTTGTACTAGATAACCCTTTTAAATATATTTGAAGTCACGGGATCTTAAAGAAACAATAACTTGTATTTACTTCATGGAATATATTTTTAGTTTAATATTTCTGTGAAAATGAGACGTTATTGTGAAAACCTAAATAGGTAGTTACCTCCCGCTATTATTACGTTTTATATATTTACAAATGTACGGTAAATTTACCTAACGGTAAAATGTTACTGGTTGCAATTATAAAGAAAGGTAAAATCCCCATGCACCTAGGTACATTCTGAATGGTATTGCTCAAAGTCAATAAATAATATAAAATAGTCAAATTAGTAGAAAATCTCCATGATTAGTGGTCACTTAAGGTAATGCACAATCAATGTAGACATGGCATAATCAAGTCATTAAAACGTTTTTTTGTTTAACTTGCTATTCAACATAAAAATATTAAACCATTAACATTGACCAACAAACACAAATATCATTTTAGCAGCGCAGTATCGAATTAAAATTATTGAATTAAAATTGCAATATATTGGGTCGAGCTTAACGAGAACGTTGAAGGCGAATAATCCAGTTTATTTCAGAATAAAACATTTGGGTTCTTTATTATACATTACGGCATTTAGTCGAGCATCGACAGTGAGATTCCTCGCATACCGCGGCCGTCCTAACCGTCGTGATATGACAGTGGAGCGCATATCTTCCCAGAAGTCATACTCGGATACCTTACGCGCGGCGACCGAGCTTTTTCTCAGCCATAGTCTTATTGGATGCATTGAAATATTTTCGTTTAGATTAAACGACGTTTAGCCAGTAGATCGGTACATTAGGATTAATGTCCGACATCAGTAACTTGCTCTTGATACTAGGAACTGGCTTCAGATGAGCATGCACTGCTCGGAGGTTTCGATTGTGCCTTTTTTACTGATACGTTGGCATCGATAAGTGTACAGTAGGCTTTAGTTGATTGTCGTGCTTATATTACTATTATTATCATTACAAACGAAAATTGATTCTGTAAGATTTGTTACGGTACAAGAGGTCGTTTAAGTTGAGTGTTGTTCCTTAAATAAATTGCGTATACGATTTATGTGGTCATTCAGTTTATATGTAATTGTTATAGTAAAGATTTGGCATTGCGAGCTCATCAATAATACGCGATCCGTTGTAAGATTTGTTTTGTATATAAGCATATTTTAATAAAAGGCGGGACAGATATTTTATTAACTTTATACGGAACCATTGACCAGAGTAGATATTAGATAATTTTATTTATTTATTAATACGTTGGTATATATTGCGTATATTCCACAATTGGAACCAAGGACGGGTGACAAAAAGTAAACAAAGTTAATTTATGTATATATAGTTATGGTTGGAAGTAAGGCCTGTGTGCTTCAGTGGGTCTTTATAGGCTAACAACGTCAGCCGTCTTTACCATATTTTACTGAAATACAAAGATAGCAGATCTAAAGTATTTTTCATATTTCATGTGAACTCACAGTTGTTCTTTAGTATGCGTTTTTCAATAAATCGGGTCCCATCGTTCTTTATGACATCCTCGGTTTGATCGATAGGACCTCAGATAGATGGCGATTTTTTGTTTTGATTTGTTTTTAATGCGGTTTATTGTTATCGGTGAACAATCGTCCGACATAACTACTTAGTGATGAAACTTTTGGTAGGTAATAAACTGGGGAGATAATTACTAGAAATTGTTGTCATTGTGAGGTGGCAAATATGAAACGAGTGAAGTGGCCTTGTATTACATGTTTATCTTCTTATATTTTGAACCATGTAAATTATAGTCTCTCATAAAGAAACTGTAAATTATGAGGGATTGTGACTATTGCAGTCCACTACTGGACATAGGTCTCTCCAGAAAGATATCTCAGTTCTCTGCTTTTCTTATCCAGTCTCCACCAGCGACCTTTTGCAAGTCGTTGTTCCATAACGGGCCAGAGGGCGTCCTACGTTACGCTTACCTTGAGACAGGTATTATATATGTATAGGTACGGTTATATGTTTGGGAAAAATGGAATAGTCCAATATTATGTTAAACTGTAAACTACGGTAGATTTAAGTTAGCGAAGGAGAAAAATTATACTAATATATTCAATATGTAATTAACAAGGCCTTTTGAAAAAACTATGTCAAATATCCCTTGTTTGTAATGCATTTTAAATACAATGAACTTTGTATCTTGATAATAAATAGTATCTATCAATTGATGCATTTATTTAGTAAAAAGCCTGAAGCTCTTAGCAAACCAGGAGCTGTTAAACGCATAACATAATTAATCGTTCATTTAAATACAAAGACTAATTTAATAAGTGACCCAACTCCCAAATGTCAAAGCCATTCATATAAAAAACGACAAAGAACATTCAAGAAGGATGGCGCTCCGGGGCGAGGCAACAGAACGCCCAAGCGCTGCCATGGGAAAAACGACTTTTTTATACCACAAATAAATTGGGAGTCATTTTTTAATGTTGACTCCATTTTAGGGATCCATAGGACAATGCGCGTAATGAACCGTTTCTTTAACTCTTGGTTGGCACAATAGCCAAATTATATGAGTAGTTAAAAATAGGTAATATTATAAAACTCTATTAATAAAGATTTCAAAAAAACATAATGGGTATTTTGTTAATTTTCCAAACGAGTAGAAATTGATGGTTATCATAAAACCTATTTTACAGCATTACTTAGCACCAATATTTTTCTTTATAAGCACACTTTCTAGTCACTTGAGTATGGTTTTAAGCAGATTTATTGTAAGTTTTGTTATAATAGTAGAAAGTATATCCCTGAAATAAAACTGAAAACCTTCTGTAAAACATTCTAATTGAAATCTATACTATTCATATTTACTATTAATCATTGCATATTAATCCTTTATAGGCAGACATTTGACCGCCAATCTCACCTGATGGTAAGTGAAGATGCGGCCGAGGATGGATCATGACTGCTAGAAAGCCTATTCACTCTTGCCTTGAAGACGGCCAGGTGTAATGATCGGGGAACACATAAGGAGGCAAAGAATTCATTTCCTTTGCGGTGCGCATTAGGAACGAGGCACCAAAGCGGGCTGTGCGGATGTGTGGAATGTCTACCACGTAGGGATGGAACGCTCGCCTCCGTCTGTATCCCGATGGTGAAAAGGGGCTGGTGGAATTAACGCGTGTAATTCCATCGCACACTCACCGAAATGTAGCCTGTAAAAAACTGATAGCCGTGCAACTCTACGACGATGCTCGAGGCTTTGCACTTAGCATCAGCAGAGTAGGGTCGCCATGAGCCGCTCAGCACGCGCTCAATCGAGTCCAAACAGCAGTTGGTATTTGGCTGATCCATCCATAGGTGGCAGCAGTATTCCATACAAGACCGGACTTGGGCTTTGATATATGCTAGAAGCTGTCCTGGGTGGAAATACTGCTGACCTTGGAAAGGATCCCGAGCTTTTTTGCTGCAGTCTTTGCTTTGGACTCGATATATTGGCCGAAGTTGAGATTGGCAGTGAGATGAAACCAAGAAGCTCTTGCTATCAGTCACTGTGGACAGGTACATTCCGGAAAGTCGGAGCAAGCTCGAATTTGCTCCGCTTGGTGAAGAACAGACACGCCTGTGTTTTGGTAGCGTTGAACGTCACCAGATTAGCATCACCCAAGAGAGACTGCTTGAAGGGACGCATCCACACGGCTTACCATGGCCTCTCGACAAGACTGGGTTTCTCCTTACTGGCCTTGCGTCCGATAAATACTATCCGTAACTGTGCTGTCGTCTGCATACCCAAATACCGGGCATCAATAATCTTGCATATTAATAAAATTGGAGTGCTTTTGTAATATTTAAATATACTTATGGATTTTTTCTGGGAATGTGTACAATTGGCCTTCTTATCTCTAAAATCTCTGTCAGAAACAAAACTCAGAAATGAGGAGGACAGCTGGATGAAAGGGTATACAAAAAAAAGATTAATTACACACATATTTGCTTAGATACATACATTTTCGTCAGCATAAAATAGTCAATAGATATAATAAATAAATAAATATCCACTTACATTCACACAGCGCCATCTAGCCCCAAGATAAGCGTGATGGGTACTTAACCACGGATAAACATACTGATATACATTTTTTTTTGTAAATTCATACATATTATACATAGAAATAACCCAGACCATTACAAACGATGCTCATGCACACAAATGAAATATGGGATATGTTAAATTAATGTATAAAAAATAAGTAAACATTAACGAAAAATATACCAACATATATTACGAGTATAAGAGAACCTTAACACCATAGCCGGTTTACTCTTGACCACTTTTTTGTTTTGGTATTGAACAGTGGTACAATGGGTGGACACGAATGGTTGTTAGGTAACATTTTGAACATCATTATAAGTGAAAAGCTGTGACTGATGGTACCCGTGTTCGTGGTCCAGATAGGCTTATGGTGCGCTTCTAGGAAGCCGGAATGTATAACTTTCCGATTCAATTTAAAAACAGTTGCAGTCCAAAATGACATATGAATAGTAATATCCTATCATTAATTCACATTGAATGGGCTTTTTGGTTATTGTAACAAAACTGTTCATTGGACAACCCGAGTGGTGTAATTGTCAATACGTTCATTACTACACTATGGGCTCCGGGTTCGATCTCTGGGCATTAGAAACATTTTTGTGCATGAACATGCCTGTTGTAATGGTCTGGGTGTTACCTGTATAATATGTATGTAATTACAAAAATATAGGTGTATAAGTATGTTTATCAGTTGTTTAGTACCCTAACTACAAGCTCCTCGCTTAATATTATATATATTTTCGTAATAGTTATGATATATTATGGATGTTAGACTGTAAGACGTTCCACATCGGGGATAGGCCTTTCCACACATTATGGTTCCCACAGAGTATGGGCTGTAATGTAACCCACCATGCGGGCTCAGTGCGGATTGGAGAATGTTAACAACCACCATCCTAAGCACTAGCTAAATATACTACTAAGAAAGGGGTCCGGCTACTAGGGCCTCTTTTCTTTTCAGCTTCCAATGTCCTAACCAAACAGGGAATATCACACAAAGCGACTTTAATTTTGCAGTCTCTTAGCGGGATTCGAATCCACTACGCAGCGATCTAAACTTACGCTGAATACCACATGCATGACCATGGGCACTTATCTAATTAAATAAGTACTTACTGCCCCTACTAATTTAACAAACACTAGGCGGTAGACTCGGTACTGAGTCGTCTAGGTACCATCGCAGTGCCAGATATCGTCCCGTGAAATAGAAGTGCTTTGCACTTTTATGTTTCGGGATGAGGGCACGGAGCTAGTAAAATTACCGGGTATTAGAGACCTAACATCTGTAGCCTAGGGTGCTGGGCATAGAGCAGTATTGCGGGAAAAAATGACCACCTACTGTTATTAATTTCCATCAACACTGATTTGGCATGGTAAGGCGTATCACTTACCACCAGATGAGCGCCTTGACCGCCCTGTATAATTTGTAACATAAAAAAAATTGACTTTTCAATGTACTAAGCACGGACATTAAATTTAAAAGTCAACAAACCTGATAGGATAAACTATCACATGATGACAAGTACACTGGCTAGTAAACCTTAGCTAAATTAGGTGTGTTAGTTTACTGTGTTTATACTTACTAACCTTTTCGTGCAATAGACGTAGGTACATTCGTATTACTAGGTGGTAGACTCGATACTGAGTCGTCTAGGTAGGTACCACCGCAGTGCCAGATATCATCCCGTGAAACAGGAGTGTTATTTATGCACTTTTGTGTTTTGGGATGAGGGCACTGTAGCTAGTGAAATTACCGGGTATAAGAGACCTAACATCTGTTGTCTCGGGTTACGGGCGCAGTGCGGCATTAATGGGTGATAATAACTGTCTATCAGTTGTTGGTCTCCTTTAATGCCGCTCTTTCATGGTCTGGCGTATCACTTACTATCAGGTGAGCGTCCAGACCGTCCTGTACACTTATAACATAAAAAAAGTACGTTTTCCAAATGAGTGTGAATTTGATGGCCTTTTTACTTAAGTGATGCAATTCTTCCTGATTTATTTATTTGTTTTTCTTTATGCACTATAAAAAAAGTACAAGGGCGAACTTAATGCCTAGAAGCATTCTATACTTTAAAAATATGATCACTTAAGTACATTATATCAATCATAAACAAACAGTTTAAGATGCCATCACAATATCCAGTTAACTATAACTTGATCTCAAAACAGTTTATTCAAATGTTTTTTTACGTTACCTGGCAACCCAGTAGGTTAAAATCAGATACAAATGCAAACACCCTAAGATGCAATTTCATAAATAACGGTCTCGTGTAATTCCGGATAGCGGATTTTTAATAACCTTGTCCCGCGTACCCCCTGGAGTCAGCTGCCTGGAGTTTTAGTGACCGACCTGATGCATTTCGCTTGCAAATTGAGTTAATTAAATAGCCTAATGAAAAGCACCGCCATGACAATATTTAAATCTAAAAATACAACGGACGTGCAAATACTTAGTGTTGCCACCTGAGTTTTAGAAAAAGAGCTTTTTGAGAAGTCAAAAGGCTAGAAAGGGCTAGATTGAGCGTCAAAAGATTTTTGTCCATGATTATTTCAGCATTTTTAATGCAGAAGTAATCATGTCATTACGCGTTTTTTTTAGCTCGTCTAAAAAAAGGTCATCATGACGATGAAATAGCAAAAAAGTACTTGTTAGTATGTGGAAAACTTCATATTTGTTAATATTTTCAAGACAGTGAAAGAGAGCTAGTTTTTTTTCGGGCTAAATCGTTAAAAAAGGAGTTCACCTATACTAAAAAGTACTAGATCTAGCTACAAAAGGGCTAAGGTGGCAACACTGTACTAAGTCGGCCCGAACAACTCCATTAATTGTCGCATGCCGAAGTCGAAGTGAACTCGTAAAACTGTTATGTTTCTCAAAGAACAACATTAAATATTGTTTTATATTGGAAGATGTATGTGTATATAAAAACGTATTACCTGTGTGTAAATAAATACCTTGTATTGCAAATTACATTTTCATCGCTAAGCACTAACGAGTTTGACCTTTGGCTTGGTTAGACTTTAATATTTTTGGGAAATATATCTTACCGTATATTATTGTGCATAAATGACAACTTATATTATTTACTAAGTTAGTCATGTCACAATACCTATTTCACGATCAAAACCCGCCACGTACCAATTCATTTTTGAAAATTTATATACGTTTATCCGACGCTCTTACGGTGAAGGAAATCAACGTGAGGAAACCTGCGCACGCCTACGAAGAAATTCAAAGGTTGTGCGTGAAGTCAGCAAATCCACACTGGGCCCTCGTGGACGACTACGGCCTGTACATACACCCTATACGGGTAGGTTCGTGTCCCTCGGTGGAGACGTATAATGAGCTAATAATGATTATTGAACGTTTAAATTATTTTTTTATGCGGTTTATAATAAACTTTAATGACCACCGCATCGAATAGAGTTACCTTCTTAACTTTAAACAAGAGTTCACTATTCCTAAATTATTTTACAATTACGATGGTGATTACAGTTAAAACATAATTATAAAGTAAACACTTTTCCAAGAGTTTTATCCGTCAACAGAATATCAATTACTAATTTAAACTATCGACTTACACTACCAATCTCTTACAGGAGCCGTTGGCTTATCTCGTACACGCATTAAAAACCAAACAGTTTTTTGTATGGTATTTTCGAAATGTTGCCCGAGATCCGAGATAGGACATAGTTCTCCCTATAAAATAACCATAACCGTTCGAATAGTATCTCGGACCGATGTGATGATAAACAAATGGGCTTGGACCAGCTACCGAATCTGATGCAACGGTAGTCACTGGACCACTTTGCTTATTGGATTCCATTCTAATAAGTCGATCGACATCTTTGGTTTTTGTGTGCTGTCATTCAAACCTGTATACATCGACATGGACTTAAATTTAATGAGCAAAGTATAAGTACGAACGTACAGTATAAACACCTTTTTTATTCTTCACTTAGGAGCTTGGTCAAGTCTTATGAAATGTTGGTGTATTGTATTGTACGCCACTTTATGGATATAATGAATTATGCGTAGTTTTGCTTGTATGTATATTTTAGTACCTAGTTACTTTTTATGACAAAAATGAAATAGACGACCTTCCTGCCTGCTGATAAGCTCCTGGTGATAATATAAGCCTTAGAAGATCCTTGCATGTTCCAGGCATCAATTCAATGTTGAGTACCATAGATTACCAATGTTGAGTACCATACTCGTAGATTTTGTACCTACCCACAAAGTACGTTCATATATTAGTGCCTACTAACCTGCTATTTATTATATACGTTGAAATTTCATGTTGTGAAAGTAATTTTTATTTATTGTTTTAATCTCATATTGATTTTAATACTCGAATAAATTAACATACGTGTATCCAGGTGGGTATTTGAGCGATTACCTCCTGGGATACAGTTTTACGGCGTTTATATCATCAATATATTAATGTTCACATTTTTAATCTTTATGATATTTAAGATCTATCAGGCGTCACTTTTATGTTACGGTTTAAGGATACGAAAGACATCGGCACCTCGTATCTACGGCAGTAAACTTCCCTATAGGCCATTAATTATATAGGGGCTCATTAAAATGATTACGGCTGTAAGATAAAAAGGAACATGGATTTTGTAAAAGCTACGTATTTTTGGCAGTTGTTATTTACAATTTCCCAGTTCAATTGTTTAAATTTAAATGGCTTAAATTTTGATAAATTATTTCCCTAGAATTTTGGTTTTGGTAATTCAATAGGTATTAATTTGAAATGAAAATTTAGATTCCAATGAATCATATTTATTAAACTAGGAAGGAGTATTTTTCAATTGCTAAATTTTCAAATTATTCAAAATAAAACATGTGAATGATAAACAACTGTAAAACACACGGAAATAATAATTATTAATATATTATTCTTCTCTTACCACAAATGACATAATCTATCGTGGAAGACCATTTTGAGTTTTTGAGTAAAAAACTTTGAAGCTACATAGAAAAATCTAGTTTTTAAAATCTTCACCTTTAGATTTATGTTTATTATCTACTTACCATTGCACACTTGTAATCGTTAGTAGTTTGAAAGTGAAACGCAATTGGTTCAGGCCTTGTTTGGGTGAAGGTTTAAGCTAATCGAGGTTGCTTACTATCAATACAAAATTGTATTTATTTATATATGATTAAAATAAATATCCACTGACATTCACACAGCGCGATCTAGCCCCAAGTTAAGCGTGAATTTGGGTACTAAACTACGGATAAACATACTTATATACATCATCATCATATCATCATCAGCTCATTAAACGTCCCCACCGAGGGCACGAGCCTACCCGTATAGGTTGATTAGGCCTACGTCGTCCACGCGGGCCCAGTGCGGATTGGCGACTTCACACACAACCTTCGAATCTCTTCGCAGGCGTGCATGAAGGTTCCTCACGATGTTTTCCTTCACCGTAAGAGCGTCGGATAACGTACATATATTTTTCGAAATTCGAAAATACAATTGGTACGTGTCGGGATTTGAACCTCAGCCCTCCCGTAGGAAGGCGACATCCACACCACTGAGCCACCGACGCTCTTATATACATATTTGTCGTAAATACAGACATATAACACATAGAAAACACCCAGACCATTACAAACAGTCATGTTCATGCACACAAATGTTTGTACTGCTCAGGGGATCGAACCCGGAACCCTTGGTGTGGTAGTCGATGTCTCAACCGCTACACCAAATGGGTCGTCGATATATATATATATATATATATATATATATATTATAATTTATATATAGTTTATAATTATCTATTCTTGTACATAAGCACGTTTTTCCAGAAAAAACGTACGGGGAGCCTGTCTCTCACAAGTCTTATAACACAGGGGAACCTTTTACGGGAGCAGTTCTTAATATTTGTTGTGAAATGATGATTCTAAAATAAAATACTTTTCTTTTTCTTTTCATTCTTTTTCAAATAATAAACATGTATTCAACTACAAGCGTCCAGTATAAACCACCAAGCGCGGGTAGACTACTCGTCGGAAGAGACCGCCAATATTTATACAGGACATAAAACTCAACAATAAAAACACTCAACGACGCGCATAAGTTTATGCTAATCACCGATAAAAATATAACAAAACTGCAACCTCTTTGGTCAGTGTTGTTGGTTGTGAATATATCAAATTGTTTAAATTTATAGATTTTAAGATATACAAACAACACATTGACATCTGTTGGTTTATTTAGAATATAACATATATTTTATTTTAGAGATGGTAAGGGTGTAAAACAAGTTGTAATACACCATAAAAATAAAATTCATTTTACAAATGAGGTACACCAGCGAATGATCGCGGGCTAGTATTATGGCTAGGTAGTACCCCTCTCTCTCTCTCTCTTATTAACCTCTCGTAGTCCACTGCTGGATGTAGGTGCGCCCCATTTTGCGCTGTAGTCAGACAAAAAAAGCCAGATATCCCGCCTCTATTTTTCTCATCCAACCTCCACCAGCGACCTAGGTAGTATCTATTGACCAACTACCTATTCCCTCGTACTCCTAAAGTGGTATAATCTTAACTTTACCTTTTTGGTACAGATGAGATCTTAAAAAATAATTATATCTTTGTATTTAGTCGTCTGCTTTATGTCTTTAAGTCAAAAAATGTTTCATCGAAATCAGTTTTGTTATTTTTGCATGAAATATTGTGTCCTACTTTACTATAATACTTAAGTAATTTAGTTAGACCTCTCATCAATTTGCTATGCCCTTGCAGGGCGTCACATGTATACCTACTGGGAAACCTGTTTATGTACCATCCTATCTATGTAATGTGACATGCAATAAAAATTTGAAATTGAATTTGAATTTGAACGAATACCTACAGTAGAAATGTCAGAAATCTTGCTCACATTATTGGCTGAGGTACTGCTTTTTTCGCTCTTTGTATATTTTACCTATATTAAATGTACGGAATCAACTTTTTCTGCATGTTTATTATATAGATATAATCATACAATATGGTCATTAGGGCCAACAGCCACATAGTGCCAGTCCTCACGGGGACAGTGCGTAGCCACAAACACAGGTAGCGTATCAGACGCATCTCGCGGGCGCAATCCATTCCGGTTATTAATGAACTGGCCCATTCTCGAATTCTTCGGCCGATTGACAGCAACTTATTTGTCAATGTCCACTTCACTCGGCCACGGCGTCATCTACTGCGAATACTTGGAATTTGTATTCAAACTGTATAAATACTTTCACCGCTCTGCTCTAATGACTGTATTGAAGTGGAGAGACATTTATGAAATGGCCAATCGATTGGATCTTGAGTAGCGTTGCCAGGTCCGATTTGTTTTAAATCGGTACACGAGATCATAAAATCGGGATTTAAGGTTGCAAATCGGGAAAGGTAACAATAAAAAATGTGATGTGACGTTGATGACGTGCCATTAGGAATTTGACGGTGATGTAATTAGTAGAAGTTACGTGCGTACATATATTTTTTTTCAATGAAACATGTGATTTTCTTCTTTAAATAATCGGGACATTTAGCCTGGCTATAGGAACCCCAGAATCCCCAGACCCCTGAAAATCGGGACGTCCCGCACAATAAGCCAGGCAATAAGGGATAGTTGTTAACACCCACTGATCCGCATTGGCACGCGAGGTGGATTCCGGTCCAATCTGCCAATGGCATTGCTGTGTGGGTAGGCCTGTTATCTGCAATGGGATGTTATAGGCTGATGATGATGATGATCCGACTATTGCTAACGTTGTTTACTGGAGTAAGCGTCTAACGCACTAGCCGCCCTCGTTATAAATTAATAACAATAAAAAGTAATATACGGGTATTTCATATACTCTTAGACTATTTATTTTACTAGAGTTTTGGTGGACCCTAATGACACGAAAAAGTACGAAATATGATAGATTTTGTTAGGTCTTTCTTTTGGTGGTACTTTGTGAATATTCTTACTATGTTGAGAGTTAAGAGGTGAGGTTAGTAGAAAACAACAAGTAAGTTTGTTGGCATAAATTGATCTAGCTCCCATGTTGCCACTAGATGGCTGTATGTATAATGAATTTTACGGTTTTAGTTTTATACACCATTCACTTTCACTTGTTCATAGAACACATTAAGAACAGTACTTAGTCATTAAACAAGAATTCACAGAAGGAACAAATAGTAATCAATCAACCACCGCTGCGCAATAAACATTACGCATAAAAGAAGGTGAATATTACTGTTTTTTATATATTGATAGTCTTTCTATAATTACCGTATTGATATGTGTATAAGGAATTATATTATTTATGTTACAAAAAGAGAAGTAAGGCTACTGTTATTGTAATCTTTTCATTATAAAGTCATCATCTGATTTGGGCCGCAGGTCCAAATCCCGCCAGGCACCAATATCTTTTCTAGTTATATATACGTTTACAGGACGTTCTTACGGTGAAGGAAAACATCGAGAGGAAACCTGCACTCGCCTGCGAAGAGATTCAAAGTTTGCGTGAAGTCGGCCAATCCGCACTGGTCCGCGTGGATGACTATTGCCTATATACAGTCTACGGATAAGCTCTGTGCTCACGGTGATGACGTGTAATGAGCTAATGATGATTGTAAAGCAGGTAAACTAGCAAACCAATGACCTGGGCCCTGATTTCACATATGTATTTTAAAATGCCTCAATTACTTATATCTTGAATTTGTAATTCATAGATTATGAATGAGCGGCTTACGCGTACTATACTTATTATCTATGGTGTAACTATTTATTTATTTATTCTTCATGAACTAAATACAATAGCACAAAGGCGAACTTAATGCCTATACTTATAGACTTATACCATTGTTTTTCTGTATTCTTAGCCATTTTAGTACGTTGGATACGTTGTGGTCTCAAATGGAGACCATGTATCGGCAAACGCAACGTAGGTCGGCTGCCCACAAGATGGATAGATGGCTTATGGAAGGTTGCGGGTGGCCGCTGGATGCAGATAGCTTTTGACCATTGCAGTGGAAGTTATAGGGGGAGGCTTATGTTCAGCAGTGGACATCATGTGACTGATATGATGATGATGACCAATCTTCTTCTTGGTTATGTATCAACTTGAAATGCCTGTTTGATATAATGTTACCTCAAAAATACTCAATTCGTAATAATTAATAAGAAATGCCTTGTAACTCTGGTTGGTAATTTGTTTTGTTTACAAATTCCTCACAAGCTTAAATTGTATTAATCAACTTGAGTAGAGACAGGCTGGTTATGAGGTAAGACTGAACGTGTGACCTTTGACCTGAGGATTATCTTGTATAATGATCTACAAATATTTAATATAAACTATGTTACGAGTATTACAAAACAATAATTTTAAGTACCTACTGCAAAATTATGTTCATATCAAATCACATTAAACGGTACTACATTTTACTCCGGCTTCAAACTAGGCCTTCATGATTATTATCAAAGATCATTTAATCAATTAAACTGATAAACAACTATCTACGAGCTTCAATCTGAATCGGGGGACATTAAAATTTGCACTGTTGTAATACATTTAAAAAGTAATCGATTAACGGCAGCTTTATATGTAATTTAATGAGTAGGCATTAATGGTTACAGGTACGTACAGTTAACTCATTTTTAGTTATTCCTAGTTGAAACCCATACTTTTTACTAAGCAACAAATGTTTCCCATTTGGTGAAATGGTTAATTAAAAATTACACCTAGGGTTTCGGATTCAGGGATTTCCATCTGTCTTTCTTTCATTTATATAAATAAAATAATTTTCTTTTGTCATACATATTTTTCTATAAGCGTATTACGAGACCTTTTACTGGCAGCTTCGAATAGAAATTCTTCTACATCAGTAACGTCCTCAGCTGGACAAATGCCTCCTACAATGGCTGTAATTACTGAGTGGATTCATAGTAGTGAATTGGAAGTCTCGCTCGTTTGACAGGATTTAAAAGAATATTTCTACAGTTACTTTAACTTTTAACATTAGCAGTTCGTAGCAGTATAATGCTGGATTTAGTTCACGTTTAGCCACAATCTAGATGCTTGGCAGATGGATCGGAGATAACAGATTAGTAATATCAAAGATTAGGACAAATTAAAGAGTGCTGACATTCGTTCTCTACTTATTTTTTTACCCTTCGTACGAGGTCTTAAGAGATGATGTGAAGAGAAGGGACCGTTACAAATGTATTCTTTTTTGCCGTCACAATACGATGTAACACCTAGTGATTTCAAAGTATTGCTCAATCGCGAAAGGCTTTCATAAGTTCGCATCAAAAGTTTTAACGATTTCTAATAAGCCAATTAAAAATTGCGATCTATACACGGAGTATTAAAATGGAATACAACATAGAGTCAATCCGCATATTCTTAGTTTCCCGTTACAGTTTTCTTTGAGGTCCGTTTTTACTTGCACATTAACATTTTCATAACGTCGGCAACTACGAGAATTCGCTTTTAATATTACGCATCCCGCATGCTAATAATCTAAAAACGAGGCATCGCCGGAAAAACTATCCGGGCGTATCGCTCACCGCGCACCGCCGCCGCAACGACTAATTGATGCTAATTAATAAATTAATTAACCATGTTAATACGACGCTTGAGCGATTCCAGTTTTTCTTCTGCCACGTAGCTACGTATTTGCTCGAGGTACATTTTTAATCCTTGCTTCAACATTCCCCTTTTTGCCGGCAGCTCTCAATACGGCATGATCTCGTCCGGTAGGCTTGTGTACATTTTTTAATTGATTTATTAAAATTAATAAATAATGAGTTAGAGACCACACATACTCCTAATTAGGACTCGGTTATGATAGCCATTCACATAACGATCGAATTGTACTGACTTTTAAATCTTAATTTATTCATTTTTGTCATTTGTTTTCGCAATACGAACGGGTTTGCGGCCGGTCGTTTAGATAAGCCCGGCTTAAGGAGCGTCTCTTATTGTCATTCGAGTCCGGAAGAATGTTGTTATCTTTGTTATTAGTCTTTCAGGTTTTGCGAGGTCCGACGCACGTGGACAATATTGTCGTACAGAGCCGCGTAGAGCGTGAGCATAAAAAAACTGGAAAAGTTAAAGCTCGATCGCACGTACCATTGAAGTCGCGCGCCGCTTCCTTCGTCACGTAGAGGCATTCTCGAGATGCTTCTTAGAAGTGCACTCAGTTACAAGAACATCGTACTACATTGTTACCTAAATCTTAGCCTGGAAATTGCAGTACGTGACGTCGTGACGCGTGGGTGGGGCTTTTTATGGTCATTTCTGGGGACCTCGTTAGTGTATGACAGATTGTGACGATTAACTACACTGAAGGCATAGCCACAATTGTTCCAAAAAGCAATGAGAATGTACGCTTTTAGACTTGCAATCGCAACGTAATTGCGCAATAAACATAACATTCCGCACAGCAATAGCATTAATAGCTCAGCGATTGTTTTCTTGACTGGCAAATGTTGAATATTTCAAGGGTCTATTGCAACGAAAACACATTTCCCTTGTCCAAGAATTTACAACTCGCAGTCGGGTATGCGGCGAGCACGCGCCCCACCGACGTACACATAAATACAAACTCTGCCACATAATATAACGAGTATAGGGGGCCAATTTAACAGACTTATTGTCTCCGAGCGCGTACAATGCGAGACACGGTGCAAAAGGAGCGCGAGGGACCCCGGCTCTGCCGATACAAAACAATGCTATTTAATCAACGATGATAAATGCAGTATTCAGGCACGTTTTTTAACGATACTGCCGTATTGTTTTGGCGGGAGCTCACCGTTGAATACGGAGATAAGTCGCCGCTGAGAGTGGCTTAGCTGACAAATTGGAATAAAAGGAATATTTATTCGTGTTGGTCGCCGGGGCCCGTGCATCTCGCTGTTTACATTCCTGCGCGTTTGTAAAGCTGTGTGAAGGTTTAACGGATAACGTTTTACGACTTCTAGCAACTTCTATATAGTTATGAATTGTCATGCATTTCTATATGAAGCACAATTCATAACTATGTCTTTGTTGTATTGTTTAAATATAACAAGTAATCTCTTTCAAACTAGTAAGAGCTCTGAATTGCCTCAAACTGCTCCCAATATTTCCTTACATAATTGTAATCTTGTAACTGAAATTAAAACTCCTCCATTGAAGTTTGGCTACGTAAGAGTTTTAACAATATAGCAACAATATTTGATCTGAAATATCAATTAACGGCATAGAGGTTTTGAATAGATACAGACAGAAATAAAATTAATAAATATTATCTAGATTCAGTCCTTCTGTCTAAAAATAGTTTTAAAAGTGTCACTATCATCAGCTTGAACGTCGTACTGCAGTGGTGAATGTTTGTTGATGGAGACTGAATGAGGAAAATGGAGGGCTACGATAAGAGAAGTAGTGCCCGTACTCTGTGATTTTTAAAAGCTAATTGACGCCATGTATTTGTATGTCTAAACTATATTTTTCAAAACTATTATATAGTTGTCCTCAATCACATAATATTAACTTATATTATAAATCAAGAAATTCATAGGCAATGCAAATACCGAATCGCAAAGCGTTCCAGCCGGTAGCAGTCTCAGGCGCACCGCATACACAATACGCCATTTCATATTTTATACATTGTGCCGCAAGATACATTTGCGTCCAGCCGCATCGGAGCCGGACACAGTTTTGTATAAATCACGATATTTTGTTGAAATAAAGCGGGAACGATCGGGATCTCGTGGTGTATGGGGGTTCGGAGGCGATCGTAAATTTGTGCAGTATAACAGCAGGACGTCGAATGGTATGGACGACGGATAGAGCATCGCATTGATTTAGTGCACCGGAGTCGCTAACAAGACGCCAGTTCGCGGACCATGAGCGGATGACATGCAAGCGCTATTGCTCGTGGATAACAAGGGATTTCTTGTACGAATACGCTCAATGTTCAATGTTTAAATCCGTAGTATTTGCTTGGTGGTTGACCTGATACAACGCCTAGGTACTTTCTTCATATCTAGAAGGTATACTGTATCAGAAATTTATTTAGCAGCACGTGATATTTCACTTCTGGACTCAAAGTCTCCTCACCGATAGTGATGTTTTGCAATATTTATATTAATGTGGCACATTGGTGAAGCGTCTATCAATTTTATCATCATCACAGTGCCAGATATCGTCCCGTAAAATACGATTGTTTTGCACTTCTGTATTTCGGGATAAGGGCCCCTGTAGTTAGTCAAATTATCAGGGTTAAGAGATATACTGTCGTCCCTGGTGACGGGCGTACGGCAGTGTTGACGAAAAGTAGT
Source organism: Leucinodes orbonalis (assembly GCA_019425675.1). Lineage (NCBI taxonomy): Eukaryota > Metazoa > Arthropoda > Insecta > Lepidoptera > Crambidae > Leucinodes > Leucinodes orbonalis. The sequence goes on from PQWD01001104.1 coordinate 51,861, forward strand.
GACACTACATTAATTTTCTTTAACAAAAGTTAAAATGGGAAACCGCTGTCATTAATTCTTTGCAAAATAGTTTGACCCTACCCCATCTTTTAAATCAGCCGTGGAAGAAGGATGTGGTATTAATTGTATTCCGATCTGCCATCACCACATGGCTATCATCCTGTGAAATTATGTTTTCAGTTTTGTGTTTTTGGCAGAGGGCAATTTTGACCTCGAGTTAAAACACAGTGACAGTATTAACAGAGAGTAATTCCGACCCATAATGATTGGTTCCCTTAAACACTACATCTGTGTTTAAGGAAACCAATTCACCCACCCTTTCAAAACCAACATAGCTATGTGGGAAGGGTGGATCTCTCCAATGCCATGCTGAGAGATTATAAGAAAAGGCTTGTAATTTGCAGAGCAATGTAATTGGGCTTGCTTTCATCCTACATGTTAAAATATTATTTTTCTGCAGGAATAAAAATTCCACATTTCATAAAAAATATTGTCTATGGGACCGCTGCTACGCCCATTAGTGCGCCAATTCGAAATCTATGGCACAGATAATATTATCTGTACTAAACACCGACGTGCCAAACAATTTAGAGTTTTGAGTAGATAAGTTAGTTAGTTTTAGTTTTTGTTTTTTTACTCTGATTTTTAGTAGTGTCTTTTAATGTTTCCAAATCACCTTATGACTATCACAACGCTACTGCATTAAAATAGACGTTCTTCAAATCAAGTAGTAACTTGAACAAGACACAACTAGACGACGAATACTAGCATCCGTGCCAAATATTTGGGGCTGTTACAAAAACCTAGCAAACCCGTGACCGGCGCGCGCGATCTCTTGGTGGTTGGCGGTTCAGTTTGTCGCCACCACAAAAAACAAACGTCACTAATGGTGTGCAGCGACCCGATAAGGTTCCCTTCCAATCAGTAAAAACTGTTACGTCTCCTGAGAATGTTGTTGCAGTCTCGCTCGTTGTTTTGGCCTCTAGACGCCGGTGGGTGCCGCCATTATGCGCGCCGATAAATATTTATGCAATTTATTCATATTTGGAACCACGATTCGCTATTGGTTTTGTAGATGGTCAGATCGGATTGTTTGCTGTTCGATTGCGGGCTTTAAACGCTTGATACTTAAAAGGCTTCGTATTTGGGTGCATGTTCAAATAATGGTTTGTATTTGTTTTAAATCCGAGAACACTAATGGACAGCCTTGCTTTATACTTAATTCTCTTTCAAAAGGACAACAGATAATATTAAATAGTGCGAACTGAATCCTTTAAACTTTGTCTCTCCGAATAAATATAGTACAGTTTTTCCATCATAAAAATAAATATATAAAAAATAACACAAAACAAAACTCTAGTTCAGTCTACAAAGAAAAAAATATATAGCATTAAACTATTTTGTTAAATTAGTAACTATGGATGGGCCGGGCCATCCATGTAACACTACTCGTACATCGCTCAGAAGTCATCCGTCATATTTTTCACGAGCGGAGCGTTGCGTCGCGACCGGCGCGAATGTAGCGCTCGCAAAAAAAAAGCAGATACAATAGAGGCCGATATCAAAGCTGAGAGGATCGTTGTCAAATCTGGTATCTTGTGAGCCGGCATCAGGGCATCAGTGTTGCAATAAATACGTCCCGGTGACAGGCAAAAAGGCGGGAATGTGGCCGCCGCGGCGGTCCCGCGAGCTGATGTCCTGATACTTTTTCCATCGCCAAACTCATAACGTTTTGTTCTATTCGATTTTGTTGGACAAATCGATTGTTGGGGCGGATGCGAATAGAATTAGTAATGGATGAGTTTAATAAGTTGCTTAATAGCGGCGTGCTATGAGTGTGATTATCGTTGGTAATGTGACGAAGAAAAAAATAGCAAACCTACTGAATGGCTTTTCAAATTTTAAAATTTGTTTGCTTTACATTAGTTCACTTGACAGGATTTGTTTTGAATTGAATTTCAATACTCTTATGTAGGATTTTTTAAAGACTGAGGTTAATAAGGGAGATTTATTTTTATGTGCGTAACTTTATAATTAATAATTTAGACGAAATGACTCTTTAATTTATTTAATGTTGCCGATGTTGAGAGTTGGTATTTAAAGGTATTATTTTTGTTTATAAATTTTGTAACAACAACCTTAAATAATTTCGAAGTTACAATTAATGGGTACTTAATTATAAGTTTTGACCCTTAGAAAGTATTTAATTGACTTACCATTTAAAGTTTTAAGCATTTCGAACATTTATTGTCTAATAGGAAAAGATGATTCCATGTTTCGCGGCCGACGACTACATTTGTACGATGGTAGTTGTCCAATCATCCACATCTTACGAATAGTAGTTTGGTAGTTATTAACACCCACCCATCCCATCATTCATCATCACATTGGGCCCGTATGGTGGGTAATGGCCTTAATACACACTAGGCATCACGGACAGTTCTCTGTCCAGTGCGTGCATGGAGGAGGAGGAAACGGTGGCGCATGTACTTCTTAGGTGCACAGTCGTAGCTCTCGGAAACTTTCGGCTCACCGGTAACAGTCGCCGATGCCCTGATGAGATCGGGCAGACTTATCTGCTTTTGGAGGGAGATGGGCTGGCTGGAGTGACCAGAAGGATGGCCCACGCACAATGGTCCACTGCACGGAATAAGTCTGGAAACCGAACCCCTTAACATAGAACAGGGCTTAGTCAACCCAAGCTATGCTATGCGAGAAAGCTTGTTACGGACTGTAGGCTACCACAGCTGGTATAAGTTATAATACTAATAATGAAATTAGTCTCTACAACCTTACGCCTTGAATTAAGGTAAGCTTCTATGATACACTTAGGACTATAATTTAATCACAAATTTTAGTAGGTACGAGGACCTAAGTATTGTACATTCCTGAATTAATTTTTTCCTTTATGTAAAAAAGAATTTTATCATTTTTTATAAAATAACTTCTATCATTATGTAAAATAAGATAGAATTATCTTTACCTATCTACAATGAATTGTTAAGTTGGATGACGGCTCTTAGCTTAGCCGTAATAATTCTACTTAGAAGTTTTCTACATACAAGCAGTACCTCTGTTAGACCTAACAACTTGACGCCAAAATAGACTTAGGAAAGTTTCCACGGTATTTTTCAGCGGTTGCGTGCAAACAGCGGCGTCGTTATCAGATGCGAGGCACGTGACGGCATCCTGCGCATGCGCAACGAGACGCGCCGCTTATGCCGACACTACTTGTTTTTTAAAAATAACGAAAAGTACTTAAACGTAAAAATTAATGATTCATAATTTTGCTTCGTCACTTTATACAGCTTTTAAAATTCGTAATATGCGGGACGATTTCCTTGCATATGAGATTGGCTTAGGCATGGTGAAATAGACGAAGTGGTCCATCAGGGTGCTTTGACTCAAATAACTTTCATCTACCGGTTGTACATCTGCCCAAGCAGTTTTCTACTCTGAAAATACTGGTGAAAATTTGACTAATGTAGGCAGTTGGTGAATATCTTTGAATATTCTTAAACAAAGGTTAAGTGCTACGCAAAGATTTCCCAATACAATCAGATGTCTGTGGTGCTACGTGAAAAGAAGAGTCAGCATATATTTGGACTTACAATAAAACGGTGGCTCAATGGTGTGGACTGTGACCTTCCTACCAGGAGGGCTGAGGTTCAAATCCCGACACGTACCAATGTGTTTTCGAATTTTCGAAAATATTTGTACGAACGTTATCCGACGCTCTTACGGTGAAGGAAAACATCGTGAGGAAACCTTTAAGCACGCCTGCGAAGGGATTCGAAGATTGTGTGTGAAGTCGTCCAATCCGCACTGGGCCGCGTGGCGCTGGCTAAGGCCTAATCACCCTATACGGTTAGGCTCGTGCCCCTCGGTGGGGACGTTTAATGACCTGATTTTTTTTACAATAAAACAAATGCCAATAAGATAAAGAAATAAGAAAAAGGAAATATTTTAAAGTGGTGTTTACTAGGGTACTTAACCTCACATTTTTTACCTTGCATCAAACATGCTTTTGGTATATCTACGAGTTTGGTGAGGCCTCTAAGTAAGACAATTTATGGACTTTTGCTGATGTTTATAGGTGGTCTTTACAAACTTAACCAGACGAGAGGCTAGCGCAGATGGCCTTAAGCTTAATAAGATTTATTTTATGTTTTAAAGTGTAACGGATGGTCAGGACGCTCATAATGTAAAGAAATATTAAAAAAAACACGTTTGACATAATATGTAAATCTAAAATTATTGGTTCAGGAACTTTTTACAGTGATAAAGAATTACAATACTGCGATTTTACTATCCCATTACATTTTACTCTAGAAGAACTCTTAAGAACATTGCACTAAACATAGCTAATGACATAGAACGAACATATACCGTATAATGAGCGTCGGTGGCGCAATGTGGACTGTCGCCTCCGGACCGGGAGGACTGATTCGAATCCCGCCACGTACCTACCAATGTGTTTTCGAATTTTCGTAAAATATATGTACGTTATCCGACGCCTTACGGTGAAGGAACTGCACACGCCTGCAGATTCAGAGGTTGGCGTGAATTCGTCGAACCCGCACTGGGCTCGCGTGGATGACTAAGGTCTAATCACCCTTTACGGGTAGGCTCGGTCCCCTCGGTGGGGACGCTTAATAAGATGATGATAAACATGTACCGACCCACACTTATTTATATTTGTCGAGTACACCAGACTAAGATTCCATTCACGATCGACCACAATGCAAATGGCGTAGACGCTGAAAGTGCAAATGTCTGCCACTCTCAATTACAGAGGCAAACGTAATCATTTAATTAACACCTTTGTATATTTACGCTTGCAAATGAGACGTTGGCATTGGCCATGCATGCCAGTTGTACGCCGTCGATCCGGGTGGGATGTAAATACGACAGTTTTCCTTATATGATATGCAGTACTGCACTTGTCTTGTGACAGGTATATTATATTGTATGTAGTTTGTACTGGTAAACAGAGTTTAAGGCCCATTTTCTAGAACGAGACTAGAGTGTCGCTTATTACCATTTTCGATGACATGCTAAAAAAACAAAATGGAGGGCTTTTTTCACGTTTCAAATCAGAACTAGACGTCGTATATGGGTACATGGAAATATAAAAGAATGTTAACTGGCGTTATGAATGAATGAATCCATGGATATTGGATCAACGCTAGAGCGTTGATTTTTACTTAAATAGAATTAGAAAGAAAGAAAATCATTATTAACCGTATAAATTACAATTACACACCAAAAGCAGTCAGTAACATGAACATAGAAGAATAAAAATTAAACTATGCAATTATAAACACACTTAACGATAAGCAAAAGACAAAATGATACGGTCAAAACGTCCCGCCTCAGCATAAGCTGCTGCACCTCCAAGCGATAAAACAAAAATGGTGACTAAATTAGAAAGGGATGCTTAGCGCTATATACAAAAAATAGCGGCTCATCGCTTAAGTTTTGTTTTAGAATACGGGCCTAAGTGTGTAAAAACCGCCGTGTAGAATAGAATATAGTTGTCCCTACTTGAATTCTTAGTCGTTAGAGAAGGCTTACGGCAAGGATGTTTTTTAATGATGACTTCTGTTGGTCGTGTATGGCTTTTACAGTTTCACCGGGCATGTGGTAAGCGCTGATAGATCTCAGCCTTAACACACACAAGCCTTTGGGCGTCCCATGGCAGGTTTTTAGGACCTCGGATTTAAGCGTGAACTTGTGTTGCAAGGGCAAGGATGGTAACCAATGGCACGCGTCATATTTTTAGGACATCACTTACCACAGAACGCAATTAAGGTAAACATTAGGTATGCAATACGAAACAAAATCTATTACCTTATGAAACACTTCTTTAGTTTGATGTCCGCGTTGGTACGTAATGGTTGGCCAATCGCCATCTCTCGTTTATAATCTTCAACAGAAAAGGATAGTAGTACTCTTCCACTTAACTCTGTTATTGTTATAATACCTATATTATATTGGCAAACACAGCATAACTAGTTGGTAGGCTCAGTACTGTTCGTTTTACTAATTCGCCGTCATCGCAGTGCCAGAAATAGTTCTGTAAAACTAGAACGTGACGCACTAGCGCCGCAAGCGCATAGATGAAAGAAAGAAAAATATTTATTTGACGCAATAAAAATGTACATGTTAATTCCTTAATACTAAAAATAATTATAATGCTACCAAAATGGTGGCCACTAATGCCAAGACAGTTTTGTCAAGGCGTTGTTTTGCAGTGGAACCAAGTAGATGCGGATTGCGACGCTGAAAAGCCGCTTGTACCGGTCAGTATCCTCCAATATATTCATTCATTCAGAACGCCGTTACCTGGCGTTCTGAATTCTTTTATATTTCTATCGCATCCATATACGTCCAGTTATGATTTGAAACGTGAAAAAAGCCCTCCATTTTCAGTCATTTGCTCTTTCAGCATACCATCGATAATGATATTGGTATAATCTAAAACGCTGATGGTGTTAATCATTGTTCGTTCACACCATAACAGGATCCACCGCGGGGTCAGGCGGCGTCTCAAGCGGATACCTCGCCGGCGCCGCGGCAATTGTCGCGATACCATCGTACGCTGGATCTAGATCGTGGACACGTCGCAGGATAAAGTCCTCCGACGCACCCGCGGTACCTTTGAGCCGGCCGTGATGGCACGCTAGTGAAATAGCAACAAGCAATTTGCGTATCCACACGGTTTTGTTTGTAAGCGATGGCTTTATTTACTTGGCACGGTATGCGCGTTGGGTATGCGATGATCGGATACGCCTTTGTCGGTGATATTCTAAACAATACATGAATTATTGTGGGGATGGATGCGGTTGATTAAATGCTCTTGTTAAAAGTATTTTTGTATTTAACGATTTCGCATTCAGGATTCTAGAAACAATACTGTTTGTGAGCATATACAGATGAAAAAAGGAATTAAATTGGCTAGTGGACTTCACAATAATTTTACCTATTCGATAATCCCTTATCACCTTGTCTCTTGCTTTCCAATGAAGAAACCCTACGTTTGCAATAATTGGTTTAATATTGTCAATTTACGTCGCATATTCCGCAGCTTTTAGCAACACCACAACGACGCTACGACCTGACCGATAGATTAACAAATTGCAGCGTGAACTTCTTGCACTGATGAGAAAGGGACCACTTAGTACCCTAGGGTGTTAGGGTCCTAATAATATATTCATTTGTATGCATATCTTCGTCTGGATTTGGTAAGCGTTCAAAGCAGTACCCGTGAATGCTTATCGCCTGAACAAATATAATACGCGATCCACGACTATTTACAAGTTAGGTTACAAAACAGGATAGAAAAGAATAGATAACCGCATTTATACAATGTAACTAAAGCTTAAAGGTATGTATAAAAATATGGCGAATTCTTCTTTTCGGAATAAAAACTATAGTTAGATTGCTGGGCAATAAGATTCACCCTTTCTGAGTTTCTAAATCGACTTACTATACTAAAGAAAAGATTGAATTCTAGGTCAAAGTAAGGCATGATGGAGATACAAAAAATGGTAATCTAACGTTTTGCGTTAAAACATAAATAGTACTACATTCCCAACTATTATGACTTTTCTGCGTAGGTATTTTGAGCTTTTCTGCGTAGGTATTTTGAGCTTTTCTGCGTAGGTATTTTGAGCTTTTCTGCGTAGGTATACGAGTAGTTACTCAACTGCATAGTAGGCGCAATCAAGTCGTCTGTGAACTTATTAACTAACAAAACAACAAACATTATCTGCCTTTTGAATAATTCGTGACATGGCCGTAACACAATAAACTCATTAAAAATGTCAACTGATCAAAATTCTCCGTTCGCGTGTAGAGGCGTCGAGGGACGCAGCGGACGCGTCGACATTCGCACGACGCTTCCAAATTAAACCGATACATTACCGACCATTTTACATAAGGGGAATACCATCCCGCCATATACTTGGGAGGTCTCTCTAAGGTATGACGAGTGGTACAAGAACCAAACGGAAAGCCAATTGTTCTGATCGGAATGCAATTAAGAGGTTTTTATTGGCTGTGAGAATCGTCACCGACAGTGTCGCTCGCGGCACGTCAGCAACACAATGATGCGCAAACGCATTCTCGCTTTTTCCTACGATTTATCAATTCCGAATGGGTGTGTCGCCATCTTTTAGAACCATCGAGCTATATGCTTACAGCATTTTAATTGGCTGTAATGGAAATCAAAAAGTGGTATGTGATTTTATAGGTGTTATTGAATGATATTATGATGACAATAAATCGAATTTGTTGACAGCTATATGCTTGATATGAGCTTTACTAAGTGTAAGTAAGTGTGTTGTTTATGTTCGATGCATAAACATGACTTTCATTCAAGTAGTAACCCATTCATGAAAGGATTTTCCGGTCAGATATCAAAATCGAGGGCAATTCGGGAGGCATTCTATGCAGAAGTGCACCCAATACAGAAAAGAAGTTGCCTTACGCACTTACATAGATTTGGTCTAGGTGAGAGTGTTACTTCCTAAATACTTTTTAAGTGAACTCATTCATAGAACACATTTTAAGTTTAAACTTGAGACTTAAAATCAATTTATAGTATTTGTTAAAATTTACCGAATTATTATTAGATTTTCTATTGTTTTTCCACTTCACGATTGGATACATAGATATTACTGAATGTACGAGTAAGAATCTAAGAAATATCTTAATAAATATGCTCGTCATACCCCTTACAACTCAACTCCTAATGATGTAAAAATTGCTAAAGAATGCCAAAGCAACATCAAGGTATTCTTGTTTCTAAAAAACGTCCATGTACCTCCGAACCACCAAATTATAGTGTTTAAACATTTTAATATAACGCTAAGAAATGTACGTAAAAGTTATAAAAATCGACGGGACCGTAATATATGTAACGCTGCCTTCTGGGGGCCATTACTTAGGCGCTGGCTTGTTATTAAAGTCGACCCTATTTATTTATTTATGAGCTGCCTTTATTGTACGCGATGTATCGTTCATATTTCTGAACACGTTTGCCAACGTTTATAAAAGAAAATGGAGTATGTTTAATTTGTTAATTCGGTATTTTTATTGGTGACATTTTGCGAGTATTGTGCTTGTGAGGGTTTACTTATAGTTTTGGTTTTTTACTGCTACGTTGATCTAATCATAACTGTGCCTTGATTTGTTTTGAAGAAATTGTATTTTTTGGTACGTATGTTGTTGTATAAAACTGGGATATGAGTGTGATTACTGTCTTCAGGCTTTTAAGTGACAATTAGTAAAGGAAATTAGTTGAATTACGTAATTTGTATTGAAGCACATTAGCTGAACTTCGTGTTTTATACTGCTGTGTGCATGAAATGTAGGTATTCAAGTGTTTCTACGCCAAACTTCTAACTATTTTTTGTAATCCCTATTTATATAGCTAAAGCTTTGATAGAAGAATAAGTACCCAGAGAGGCTATTTGTAATAAACACATATCACTGCTAACACTTTATATGATCTATAAATATACTTACAGGGCTATGTACAGCAACACCTACCTACCTAGAGAACCAAGTATCACCAAATCACGGTGTTCAAATCGGCCCTCGGTAAACACAAGGCAAATCTCACTAGCATTAAAACAAACACGTACCGATTAATCACACAAAAGTGTCGATTATCACTGGTGATCACATCGGCTAGGCGTGAACCCCGCACCGCCAAAACGAACTCTAATTCAAAGTTTAATTACATACGCGCGATCATGAAATATCGATTTGGGAGGAATATTCAAACGGAGTACAGGTGCCGCCGCCCGCCTGCGGCCCTCCACACTTATGTCCGATGTAAATGCACTCCTCAATACAATTCCATTAATTTATGGACCATGTGTACTTATTATTGACGGCGCATCGAAATTCGCGGGCGTCGACCCCCGCCATCTAAAATCGTACAGCAAAACCACGGTAACTGTACGCAACTGAGGGAAGTGGAGCTATCGCGAAGATTTATCTTAACCTACTCGGCTTTCTCGGTCGCCGGAGTAACATTAGCGAGCCTTGAGCAGATGCATCGAGCACGAATCGAGTTCTGTAATAATTTCATAGTGAGTTCCGATCGAAGAGCCGTGGTATCGGCGCGTCCATCTCCCGCCAACGGCCACGCGCTCACGCTATGTATAGGCCCTTATTAAATGCAAAATATTGCATCTTTACATAAGGCAGATCTCGTTAACATTGCATTATCCATATTTTACAAGCGTACACTCCTCCGCGCTCGGCTTTTGTTATTTGTGGCTCTGGACGCGCGGACTGCGTACTAATACTTATTTTGCGCATGGAATACTTTTGTTTTAGCTCAGTCGGTTGTATTCCAATGGTTTAAAGATATGTTATATATAATTTTACACGCAATAAAATGTGTGTACTTCTCAAATGGATTAGATACTTTAGATTTTTAGTTTCATACGTTTAAAGTAATAAATATATTTGATTATTTTCTACCAATTAGAAATTCCTGATCTATCAACTCGGAGTATGCATGTACTTTTGGTAAGTAATAAACGTATATTGGAATCTCTACATAAACTGGAGCATGAAGGTTCAATGGCGTAACGCCAACCGTATTCGGTTAACGATCAAAAGCACTCGCAGTGTTCAGTTATGAAATGGACAACCGAAGAATATGATATCAGGTCCTTTCGTGCTTAGAGCAAGCAGGTTTTTTCAGGGCTAAAAAACGGGATTCGATAATACTCACTAATCCGCATTGATTCCTTGTGGTGTGTTAAGGCCACCACAATGAACCTTTATATATAGAATACTTAGTGTGGCCTGTGCACTGTAGTGAGACAAAACAGGCTGGTTGATTCACCGAAATAACAAGAAAATTCTGGTCCATTGTAGCCTGAATGTGCCTGCTGATTCACGAAGCGTGGAATCATTTGCCTTAACAGAGATATACTTGGTGAAATTTACAAATACTTTGTCCGTGGTCTAGGGTCCGCAGGTTTTCTAGAAAGAGACCGGAAGGGCCTGGAACTATTTGATATCATGCCGGTGTCACCGTTTTACCATCGTACGACTCGACGCCGAGCTAGGGTCCATCCATACCACCTGGAAACTTTCGTTTCAAGCGATCGTTCCTTCCGCGTGCGTGCAAATTATGGAACGACCTCCCAGCCTCGGTGTTCCCTGATGACTACGACATGACCTTCTTCAAACGAGGTTTAATGAGAGCCCTTTCCTCTTGATAGGCAGCGGCATGGCTTTGCCCTTAGCATTGCAGTTGTCCATGAGCGGCGGTTACCGTTTTCCATCACATGGGCCACCTGCTCGTCTGCTTATATAAGCAATAAAATTTAAAAAAAAATACATCGCGGCACTCAGGTGCTACGTAGACCGCATAGTGAAAGTATTTTATTACGATTTTTGTTAATTAAGTATTGCAATGTACGTATTTTCTGGGATGTTTTTATTTGTTCACTGGGGGTTTTTGA
>PQWD01001105.1:0-42482 GCA_019425675.1 Leucinodes orbonalis
TATCTATCTATCTTACTCAATCGTTTAGATCGAACTGGTGAGTTGATTATCACAACTTTATTGACGACCCATATGGTGTAATTGGTTGAAACATCGGCTCTTACACCAAGGGTTCCGGGTTCGACTCCGGGCAGTACAAACATTTATGTGCGTGAACATGTCTATTTGCATTGGTCTGTGTTTTCTATGTATAAATTTATGTGTTTACAAAAAATATATAAGTTTATTTATCCGTTGTTTAGAACCAGATTAATGCTTATTTTAAGACTAGATGGCGCTGTGTGAATGTCAAGTACATAATTTATTTATTTAATAAAAAGATTGTAGGCAATTGCCTACAATAAATTATAGTAAGTACTTAGGTATAATACTTGCGTACTCAACAAGTAATATTCAAAATGTATATTGGTATCAGTGTTTTTATTAGATTTAAAACCTTGGTTATGTTTAATAGTAAGACTAATTAAATGTTTTTATAGTCGTATAAACCAATTCATTTTATGTTAAGGTTTCGCTGTATTAACAATAGTTATCATTATTTTTATGTGTATTAGAGTAACTACTTTATATTATTGTATTAAATATGAAATTAAAATTATTTCATTATTCTTATAAGTGTTTTAATTGAACAGTACTCATTCGTAAAACTATTATCTTTAACCTATAGGTACCTAATTAAAAATATATATAAAACCCATACGCGTATAATTATTACGTTGTATAATTATTTTTAAATCATTAGATTAATAAGTTATATAAAGGTAAACAACAAGAAAGGTTTTTTTTATCTAAAATTCAAAATTTATGAGGTAGATTAGAATCGCATGATGACAGGAACCTATGATAGAAATGACAGATTCGAACAATGAACGATTCGTATAATGACAGATTCGCATAGTGACAGATTCGTATAAAGACAGATTCGCATAATGACAGATTCATATAATGACAGATTTGCATAATGACAGATTCATATAATGCAGATTCCCATAGTGACAGATTTGTGTAATGACAGATTCATATAATATATAAATATATCCACTGACATTCACACAGCGCGATCTAACCCAAGTTAAGCGTGAAGCCTGTATTATGGTACTAAACAACGGATAAACTTACTTATATACATTTTTTTGTAAAACATACATATTACATAGAAAACACCCAGACCTTTACAAACAGACATGTTCATGCACATAAATGTTTGTACTGCCGGGGATTGAACCCGGAACCCTTGGTGTTGCAGTCGACCTCTCAACCGCAACACCAAATGGGTCGTCAATTACATATATAATGATAGATTCGCATATCGACAGAATCGTGTAATGTCAGATTATTTTTGATATTAATGTTTTGTCTATGCAGTTTGCAAGTATCCAAACACAACAAAGATTAAATAGAGCAATAGTTAAGCAATTTGATATAAGGTGTGTCATAGGTTAGTCGCAATATAAATAGCCTATGTCAACTATCTAGGGTAGCCCCCGGGCAATATAAAAATGGTAATCGAGCAAGTGACGACAAAATTTGCGGTCAGCTTGCAATATATCTTGTGGTTCAGCAAGGTTGCCTTGACAACCTCATTCATATATTACCGTTCAATTTTTGAGTCACTATCTCACACAATGAAGGACTTTAACGAGCATTGGCGCAATAACCGTGTAAATATGGTTTAAATTTCAAACTGTTGAAATAAATAACAATCGAAAGCCATTCCACAACAATGAAGAAGAATCTTTTCTTATGTACCTGTCTGCTTCACACAGGTTACCTATTTTGCGATAGATATCCCGGTCCTCAGCTTTTCTAAGCTTTTTTGTTTTGTTTATTTATTTCTTGTACTCCAGTCTTAGAAAACAACAGGAACAGGACGGCCAGGACGCACACCTGTTGGTAAGTGATACGCCTGACCATGGCCAAGTGGCATTGAAAGGGACCAACAACCGATAGTTATTATTCTCCAACAACGCCGTACTGCGCCCGACACCCGAGACAACTGGTGTTAGGTCACTTATATTCGGTAAATTCACTAATGAATAGTGGGGTACTTCCACATTCAACCAGCAGTTTTTCTACCGGTGAATACTTTTCCACATTCTACCGAATTGTATTCCATATTCTACCGGCAAGGTTTTAATTCCAGATTCAACCGGTATCCTATTCCACTTTCGACCAGTAAAAAAAATGGGTGCATACGTACAAAAAGTGAGATTATCAGGCTTATGATTTCATTTTCATCATAAAAGACTGCAATAAGGTCCATTATATTGTTTCTGATAATTGCTCGATCGACTTTATTCCGTAACTTTATTGTATATAATGTTAAGCCGCGCTATCCGCTATAAAATGAACTGAACTAATAAGAGGAAAAATTAAACACACTTTGGTCAGGTACCAATAATATATTAAAAATAATAATAAAGACTGTGTTTTTTTGTGTACTTGTGAGCAATAAAGTGTTTTATAACTACTACTGCTACTACTGTATTTCCTATGAAAAAAACGAAGTAAAAAAGGGGGTCGGAATATTTTGTTGTTCATATATTATAATACAATAACATGAAATCAATCTTAAGATTGTTGGATGATTTTTTTTCAAGTTGAAGCATTTGTTTGTTTAAATGAAAATCATTGTTCCGAAAAGTATCAGGAGATAATAAATATTAGAGAGGTAAGAACTTCGAGAACGAAAGAGTTGCGGAGGATAATAAGATAAAATTAATCTTAAGATTATATAATCATCTTCAGCTCATTAAACGTCCCCACCGAGGGGCACGAGCCTACCCGTTTAGGATGATTAGGCCTTATTCGTCCACGCGAGTCCAGTGCGGGTTGGACGACTTCACGCACAACCTTTGAATATCTTCGCAGGCGTACGCAGATTGCCTCACGATGTTTTCCTTCACCGAAAGAGCTTTGGCTAGCATACATATATTTTCGATAATTCGTAAACTCATTGGTACATGGCGGGATTTGAACCTCAGCCTTCCCGGTAGGAGGGCAACAGTCCACACCACAGACATCCGAATATACAATTAGACTGGACAAGCCGCCAAGTTTATAGGTAGTAGTAGTAGTAGTGTCGCAATTTCTTTTCGACACTGGGACTACCACCTACCTACCTTACCTTTACCTGTTAAAAGTTATTATATTTCTTGGTAAATTTACTGATTCATTGCGATGATGGCATGTTACAATTGAACAACAAACGAATCCCACATCCTACCTTTTTTATGTATGCCTTATCTATTTTTTATTTATGCTTTCGAAATTTTTACATCTTAAATATTTTTAAATCTCCTGGTACTTTTCGGAACAGCTATGACTTTAAAAAAATCATTCAAAATTTCATCTTTGATGTCATCTTACTATATATGATCAAGAAAAGATACCTCCTGAACTCTCCACTCTCGAAATTCTTACCTCTTAAATATTTATTGTCTCCTGGTACTTTTTAGAACAATGATTTTTATACTTGTTACAAAACTGTTAATTTAAAGTAGTAGCTATCAGAATATTTTTGCATTGGAAAATCAACCATGTTGCTCCATAAAAGGCGAATAAAATTTCAAAATTGTTCTCTCTCAGTTCATCTCAGTTTTCAAGTTGCCGGTTGAAAGTGGAAAATTTTTTTGCTTACAGGTAGAAAGTGTAAAAAATATTCACCGGTAGAAAAACTGCTGGTTGAATGTGAAAGTACCCAAATAATGATAATGATGACGATGCTTTGTGGAAATGGTGCCAGCATTTGGGAACCCTACCTGGTTCAGACGTATTGTGTATTTTTTCATTTATTACAATTAACACTAAGTCGTGAATTACTATTAAGTTACCGCTAAGGTTATTTGTATTCATGGGGTTGTTTTGGTTTAATAATTGTAACACTTATAATTCTCGTTAATTGACCACCGTGTCAGATCAAACATTATAAATGTTACTGATTACTTAATGGATCATTAACAATAATTGAGATATGTACAAATATTAAATAGGATTAAATCTTGTTTATATGCATGGAAAATATAACGGGTTTGCTAACATTTTAAAGTCAGTTTGTGCAACTTATATACTATTTAACGTTGGTATTAACCTATACATTTTTACAACAACTTATTTGTTGTGCCCACTTATAAGGTGCCACATTAGGCCACAGGCTTTCCCTCACAGGATAGCAATCAAATGATTAGGCCCAACTCGTACAACCAGCCATGCGGGCCTAATGTGGGTCGGTGGGGTTATCAAAACGCGCTAGTCGCTTCGCTATCAAGCCCTATTCGAGTTCTGAATGTGAATTTCTTAATACATATATTAAGCATTTAATTCTGTAACTGGACTATCCGAAGTTTGAGCTTCCACTAGCGATGTCGTCGGTCTATCTGGTCATGAAATATGCGAATATTAGTTTCATTTCGTTAGTTTGCTGTCGTCAAATGCAGAGGTGAACTGTTTTTGTGTTATTTTATTGCATGTGTTTGTACTAATAACAATATTGTAATCATAGAACAGTTGTAATCTGAAATAAATGTTCTTCATATGGAGTCGATATGGATTTACAAGTTACATAAATATGCGGCCTTTTTATTTGCCATCCAAAGGTCCCGGAACCGCACAAAGCAATAAATGTTATAATTATTGTTTTCTATGTATAATATGTATGTACTTACAAAAAAAATATAAGTATCCGTTGTTTAGTACCCACAATACAGGCTTCACTCTTTAATTGGGGCTTGATGGCGCTGTGTGAATGTCAGTGGATATTTATTATTATTATTTAATTATAATTTAAAGAGGAAAACCTTTTTTTATTGAATATAATAAAACTGATTGACTACTGCAACCTCTTTGTGCTACAAAACTCGATGTTATCTCAGGCTCGCTTGGCTCGGTCACGTCAGACCTTCACCTTGATCTCTTTTGATCTATGGACTATTACATTGACCTTAGAATTTATATTTGATCACAAAAGTTATGTGAGCACAGGTGACCACGCAATATTTTTGTTTAAATTATGGATTCTGATAAATACATATTTTTTCAATTGCCAGAATCTAAATTTGTATATTTATTTTCAATAAATATGTTAATTACTTTTTTTTTCTGTCACATAATATATTTATTTTTGAATTATACATTTTTGATTCAGATTCAAATCAAATGTTTTACGTACCAAAATACACTTTTTGAAGTTGGATGATTTTCGAAAGTAAAGTTTCAGCCTTTAACATGTAAATATAACATTATTTAATAATTTACGTAGGTACTCGTATCTTACTTGCTTTTAGATACTAGACGAGCAGCACGAATCGTCAACGATCCTGCTACCTTCGAAAAAAATTCGCAGGGATGTAGCCTCAACACAGAATATAAGTTCTACAATGTATGGTATATATTGTACAGTGGTACACAGATGTAAGAATATACAATTCTTACATGTGTGAGTGATGCATACTACAATAAGCATCTTCTATCGCATTTATCACGGGGAGTGTTCGGAAGAATTATTCAAACTAGTTCCTGTCGCCACTTTTCATCATCGTACATCATGATGAATAGAAGACCTCTACCGTACGCTATTGTCCAAACTTTTTTACCACATACGACAAAACTGTGGAATTACCATCTCAAATATTCTTTGAAAGATATGACCTGGCGACCTTTAAGATGAAAGCGTATTACCATTTAAAAGGACGAAACGTATTTCTTTGCCCTCTGGTTTTCCTATACGGCGTCATTTGCCATCTGATTAGTCGAATGTTCGTTTGCCCGCAATAGCATAAAAAGTAGATCAAACGGTTGGCAAAAAAAAAACATTTCGGAGGCAGGTGTATCTTTGGCTAGTGATATCACTGACCATAAGGTAGTTACCTACTCGTTTGTGTACTATTTAGTTTAGGAAATAAAAAAATATTTTTTTAATCATGATGTAGGTATGTATATCCGAATTGTACTTTGGGAAAACATCATGCTATTTTAAATAGGCTACTGGGTCTGAAAATCTACTTAGATTTATTTACTTAGGACATCTAACAAATCAAACACCATACAATTATAATCTTAAATCTATGAAAACATGAATATACTTTCACCTTAGTTATAAGCTGTCACAGCATGTCAGCTTAATATTAGTCGTCGCAAACGACAGAATCGCTTATTTATGTTAGATGAAATGGCACCTTGGTAGACATTATTTAAGCTCACATAAGGAAAGCAAAGTGACCGGCCCACTGGGGTAATACTATGCCATCAAAGAAAACCTAAAACTAAACGAAAAAATGTGATACTCAATAGGTGATCCGAAATTCCCCCTTCCTTTTCGATATTAAATTTTAATCTTAAAGGTTGATCTGTTCTCGTTACTCCTATGAGTTGGTATCACCTGTTTCTTGGTATGCATCTTTGGTATCTTTACGGATTTGCCTACTTATGAAAAAAAACAAAACCATGAAAACTGGTATCTACTAAATAAAACTATTTAAAATATTAATGAGTGATTTCCTGTAATTAAAGATGACATTAGGTTTCAAAACATGAAAAATACGATAGGTTTTTGTTTATTTGCTGACATTTAAAATAAACTGATTTAGTAATAATACACGAATAGCCATTCGCTAAGTACTTGTTTTAAAGATGAAGTTCTCTAATATGATGCTTATCCTCTTTTAGGGTTCCTTTGATAATAATTTAAGACGATCTTTTGTTTAATTGAAGCTGTGAAGGTAAAGTACGAGTATCATTGCTAACGGAATTTCATACGAAACTGTTAATTAATATCTAAATGTGACTTACGATACAAATTCAAATAAGTGATTTTTTTCTAGTGTTTTTTATTACATGAATTTGTTGACGTATTAGGCGCGATGCACCAGTGCCAAAAAAGAGCGCACATCCTACTAGACATACAATCACATATTTCAGCCAAAAGGAAACAAAGAAACAAGGGATCTATGAATGATACTAAAATTACTATGCTTAGTTTATTTACAATATATGTTCAGAACACCCACCGGGCGAGCCTATCCGCGATTTACGTTTCTTACGTGTTTTATAGTTGCCACTGTAAATTCAATGCCTATTTGATACTGAAAAGAAATTTTATAAACCATTTCTATTCACACATAAAGATGCAGTTGAGGTTTTTTGTGTAGGCAATATATTATTAAAATTTATTGGACCACGGAACACTCTTTCCCACGAAAAAAGGTGCTGCATTCCAAGCTATTTTGATAGCTCGATAACTGCCCTTAATAAAGACCTGTGGTCCAACTTTTTTTTCGAAAATAAATAAATATACATTATAATTAATATTATTTGGACAGAGCATTTGGGCCACAGCCCCGCACTGTACTAAATAGTACACGATAAGAGAAAAATACGCTTGTATAATTCGGCATCGCTTCTTTTGACTGTTGCATAATGAAATGTCATTTTAATGTTCAGTTGAAACACATTTATTAACTAAAATTGGAGGCAATTAAATAGGTTTGTTTTTTAACATCTGTTTCTACACGGATGATAAACAACTCTTTCAAATGCGCTTTCTTTTTACGCCTTATCTTTTCCAGGTATCTATGTCCATGCCTTCTAGTGTGAAGATTATGGAAAATCCATTCACTATTGGTAAAGTGACACTTCAAAAATTTCAGGTCGTTTCCCTTGAGAACAAGGTAGTATCGTAAATAGCACTCAATACTGAAGCATGGAGTAGGTTAGTCGAACAGGTTATCCTTTTTAAAAAAACGACATTAGAACACTTTTTTTATAGTA
Source organism: Leucinodes orbonalis (assembly GCA_019425675.1). Taxonomy (NCBI): domain Eukaryota; kingdom Metazoa; phylum Arthropoda; class Insecta; order Lepidoptera; family Crambidae; genus Leucinodes; species Leucinodes orbonalis. The sequence continues at coordinate 7,765 of PQWD01001105.1, forward strand.
AGTGTGGTCTATTAATAAAGAAACCTATTAAAACATATCCATTTTACCATTTAACTGCAAGGAATGAGGTCATGATAAACATCAATTGTTATTGTTGTATCTATAAAGGTACTCATATCGTTGTAGTTTTAAAATAATGTTCTGAAAGAAGTCCTCTGAGCCTTACAAAAGGACATATATAACAATTTTAAGTTAAAATTGCAACAGCATTATTTTTATTAAACGCAAACTGTTCGACACGACCGGAGATAATATTAGTATGATATCTTTCCGACCAGTTGCAATTTCCGGGGCTGACAGCTTTCAAATTGGCTATAGATTACCGAACTGTCAATTCAGTTGTTAACCGTAAACAAACAATATTATTTATGCGTTGTTTTTATGACTAACGTAGGAGTTCTAAGCTCACGATGGATTCTTTCTAGGTGTATATTCATATATTTTCAAGTATGAAAACAAATATAATGATAACTTAAGTATAAACTTATAAAACATCAGATTCTATATATAATAAATTAATTCACACAGTGTATTATGCGTACTAAAATGGAAAAACAAATATATATATATATATTATATATATATATAATATAATATATATATATATATAAATATATATAATATTATATATATATATATATATATATATTATATATATATTATATATATATTATATGTAATACATACATATATAAATCACCTAGACCATTACAAACAGACATGTTCATGCACACACTGTTTATATTATATTTATAAACAGTGTAGTAGTCGACGTCTATAACCGCTATACCGAATGGGTCGTCAAAAATATTTACAGGTAGGTAATTACAGTTCAGAACTACCAACGATAACTTAAGGCAGAGACCTTAAAGAGGTCATAAATACGTTGTTCTATGGNAGGATCGAGTGTTAATGATGGGTGGCGTTATTACATTCGGCTATTAGTTAGCAACATGGATATTTAAAAAAGTACGGACAGATTGTTAATAATACATAAAATTTGTCACCGAAATGACAGCTAACATGTCATTATTAATTCATTATTACATTACATTATTTTTGGTAACTAAAATTAATAGTGTTTTAACTAGAAATAGGCACGTAGTCGAATTTTTCATTTACGAAATTTACTATACCTAACTATCTGTATTTTTACCTTTAAATAAAAAACCGAAGTGGTTTTTGCACCATTTTAATACGCAAGCCATTTTATTTCCAGTTTTTCTTGACCCTGTTGACAGGTGCGAGCCCAATGTATTTGTTGCTTGTCATACAAAAATGGTCCGAATTTGACTTTTATTGTCAGCGAAACTCCCATCTTTTATACAGCCATGCCTACCAATATAATATTTAAAAAAATCTATCGATCTTTTACAAGTGTGAAAACCCTAAGTTATTATTTATGCCGGCACTTCGTGCAGCTGCCGCCTTGGCCGGAACTCGGGGATAATTCAACTAGTGACATGGACACCAATTACATTAGTAAAGTCTACATCGTGATATATTTCATCAAAGGTCGCCCTGATTTTTAACTGAATAAAGGATAATGCATTTATCAGGGTTTCTAGAATTAACCTACGACCCACGGGAGCTTTTAAGCCTGTGGAGCATCCTTTGTGTCATTATCAGCCTATAACAGCCTACTGCAGGACCAGACCCGCACTGCAAATTTATGGGAAGATTGGCTCGTGGTATATGTTAGCGATTACCACACTAAGATTGAAGTACTCCTTCTGTATATGAAGGCATAAAACCGTCAAAACAAGGAAAGAGCAGTGGATTACCTTACTGTATGAAAGTTATAACTTAAAAGTCATACCTACCTTAAGAGAAGTCAGCTCTTAAAATGAAAGGATGTCGAAGTGACTTTGTTACTTTCTTGAAGTCTTAGGAGGTTTTTGACTAAAATATACTATACAAATAGTGTAACCTGAAATTACTTCAAACAACCTTTACCACTATTACCTTATCGTCTATTAGTCTATTATTACCTTGTATAAAACTAGTTCTGCGGTTCGACTCAAATTGCTATCGTCATTCGTCAGACTGCCCGGAGACATGAACGGCCCACTTCTAAAGCTTCGATTCCGATAAGCTCAGGGCTCCAATTCCACTAAATTTCTTGACATTACGACACCATTACAATCTATGTAGTGTAATGGTTGAGAAGTTGACTATCATACCAAGGTTCCAAGTTCAATCCCGGGCAGTACTTACTTATGTGTGGATGAAGATATCTATTTGTATTGGTCTGGGTGTTTTCTATCATCATCATCATAATCAGCTCATTAAATGCCCCCACCGAGGGGCACGAGCCTAGAGCTGATGATGATGATGATGTTAAAAAAGCTAATTTTTACTGTCAGTGACTGATATTGGGATTTTTGCAGAGAGTTTGAAATATGTTGAAACACTACCAATAACATGACAATAACATTTTCAGGTACTTACCCTCAACCAATGATATTTGTATATATAAACACTGCTCAAATTATCAATCCCTTAGATTGTTTAACAAACTTCCGCTGGAACTGAAAAGTGTGGTCTATGACATTTCTTTTAAACATAAGCTTAAGAATTTTTTGCTAGAGGGGTGCTTCTACAGTATTGATGAATTGTAATAATAATTTTGAATTTAATAATGGAATAATAATTATAATTACAATAAATATATAAAAATTATATGGATCAATTAAAATAATGTTTGTGTTTATGTACTGTCTAATTGAATTTATTGTATTGCATTGAATTGTTGTTGGGTATATATTTGTATTGTAATTTCAAACACAATGAACATTGTTATTGAATAAATAAATAAATAAATAATATAAAGGTAGATACGCCACCCATGCCCCAAAAACGAACCGCCAGTTGTTGGCTTTAGTTTAGGTAAATGTACGCCATTCGAAATATGTGTAAGTGTGCTGTCGCTGGATTCGGAACACTTTTTTCGCTTGTTTTGTAAGCATATCACGAATCTATACTTTTTACATCATTAACCTCAACAGTCATCGTTTGTCTGTGTCTTGTGTGATGTTTACACGGAAATTGTTTAGTGTAATTAACATAATCTGGGCAAGTCCATGTTATCTTGCCGCTTGTTTATAACTCGTATTCAGTTTCGGTATGCCCTAACACATTACCTTCAGCGTAGGACATCCGTGACGGTGACAACATTTCTGTGGTGATAATTGTATTGTCAAATGTTTTTGTCTCATTTAGATTGTTGATGAAAAACAACCAAACACATTGTGTGATGATATATTTAATTTGAAGTTTTGATTGTATTTATTTATGAAATTAAAAATTAAGCCCAGCACGTGGTAAATGGTCTCTTGCCATCAGTAAAACATCTACCATCGACGTACATCAGATATTCTGAAGAATATAACACAGAGCTGCTCGAAAAAAATATTATTAAAACTAGTCTCATACAGTACATTTGGTATAAGACATTGAGCGCTGTGCGTGAAAGAAACGGTAAATAAAACGTATTATTTACAATTTTGGGCAAGGTTATGCCGTCGCGATCTCATGAAGTTGGTAGAACTAAGGTGACATGACAATCATTCAGGTACGTATAAATATGAATTAATTGAAATTAATACCTTTATCAAAATACGAAGCGGATTTAAACCTTTTTTAAAGAAAATAAAATTGTAACTTGTTTAAATTTTACTTTTAGTAACTATGTATTGACTAAGTAAATGCTGTATTTAGCTATTATCAGCATACAAAAACTACACTGTGATTATATATCATTCTCTTTCTTTAATCTATCTCCGTCCACACCTTTAGTATTTATTTGTATCATCATCATATCATCATCATCAGCTCATTAAACGTCCCCACCGAGGGGCACGAGCCTACCTGTATAGGGTGATTAGGCCTTAGTCGTCCACGCGGGCCCAGTGCGGATTGGACGACTTCACACACAACCTTCGAATCTCTTCGCAGGCGTGCATGAAGGTTTCCTCACGATGTTTTCCTTCACCGTAAGAGCCTCGAATAACGTACATATATTTTCGAAAATTCGAAAATACATTGGTACGTGTCGGGATTTGAACCTCAGCCCTCCCGGTAGGAAGCCGACAGTCCACACCACTGAGCCACCGACGCTCTATTTATTTGTATAACTGAACCTAAAATAAACAAATAATAAAAAGAGGTTTTTATGCTTTTAAATCTCTTAAATCCAAGTACTCTGTTACTCAGCTACATTGATTGAGTTATTAATAAAAGTCATTGAATAAAAATTTTATACGAAATTCACAATGATGACTAAGTATAAAAAAAATCATAAACTGTATACAATTAGGGATCAAACCAAGGCCAAACCCATTGAACTGTGACTTTCGCGAGAACACGATGAAGAATTTTCTAGAACGTCTCAACAGGACATATTTTAGTTTTCTTCACGGTTAAACCTTTTTTATCGGAACAAATTATCGCCTGAGATCCGTCACTTTCAAAGCGTTATTGCATTATCATTGTGTACGAAACCTCATTGGTGAATAAAAAAGAAAAATAACACGTTAGTATTTAGCTTGCTCGTTAGCTTGTCATTAGTTTTTACGTTTGCGGTAATTCGTTGAGTCGAAAAACTGTTAGGGAATCAAATTACAAAACACACTCATCTCACAACCTTTTTCATCATATTTCAGCAAAAATATAGTAAAAATAAAATGAAGCTTTAAAATCTATACAACGTACAGAATTTAATACAAAAGTAGGTTATTTAAACAGCTGCATAAAACCTATCAAATTAAACTGAACGTGAAACAAACTTGTCCTTACTTTTTTCAATTCAAAAGCGTATGACAGTCAAATGCTTGACTTAGGGCACCTTCATCAACCGATAGAGATGGGTTTTGTCCACAGATTTCCCAATACAGGAGATGGGGCAAGCCGCGTTAAAAAGTGCGACAAATGTATGCTCAACGAGCATACACTGGCTATAGTTTACGCTCCGTGAGACGAATGAAGACGCACGAATTTTAGAAGAAATTACCGTTTTTTTTCCAAAATGCCATTCTGTGCAATTGTAACATGCCATCATCGCAGTGAATCAGTAAAATTTACCAAGAAATATAATATCTTTTCACAGGTAAGAATTGAAAAGTAATTGCGACACTGGGACTGCTTATAAACTTGGCGGCTTGTCCAGTCTAATTGTTATTCGGATGTCTGTGGTTTTGTCATTACCTCCATGCTTGACAGATGGGTTGGAGATACTTAGACATATATAAGGTTATGTGTAGAGAAACAGCACTGCTACTTTTTGACCTATTTTTTACTTTTATATTTGTTGCTTCACCGCTGCTATTTGTAAAATGTAATCTCCGCTACCTTTAAATTAAAAAAGTAATAATAAACGTACCTGTGCATTAAATATTGACCTTAAAATTTAATTTATACAGTACACGACCTTGAGTATGTACTTTCGCATAAAATTTGCTATTTAAACATAACTAAGGAAATAAATAACTGTAACGGTATAAAATAAAAAAGGCACGTTTTAAATTTAAGCCCTTCGATTGTTTAGCACTCAGTCACTGAAAAAAGTTAGCAAAAAATACTTTCTTTGTTATTATTATCGTAAAATCTAAGGTCATATATATATTACAGCTTAAGTAGAAAAAATTATACAAATAATTCATAAGTAATGTTTATTTTAGAGAAGTACCCCTTTCAAGGTTGCTGTGTTCTATTATAGGGTCTAGAAGTTTTGGCCACTATCCAAACCACTGAGTGTACCTTTATATAAAACAATAAACAACTAAGTAATACGTATTGAAAGTATTTTGTATTTGTTTTATCACTAAGTACGCTATACGGGCAGTTATACAATAACGCTTGGGTATTTCTGTTTAAGCCTTTTAATGAGGAAACCACATGAACGTGACGTCAATGCGTACGACAAAATCGTTTCTTAGGATCCAAAATTCCGCACCATTAAACGTTTAAAAGACACTGTACTTTTCCTAAATCGCAGGTAATCCCCTGCTCTGAGCTAACAGCGCGAGGTGTCGAGTGAGTCACAGTTTAGCAGACGAGTTTTGGTGTGACGTAACATTACTGTGATATTTAATATGTGACGCGTCTTATTATACGTCACTGAGGCGGGGCTTTTGAGGCCGTTGGTCTTTCACGTTTCGTATGCATGCACTTTTGTCAATCAAGTAATTCTAATGTATAATGGTTGAGATGTCGGCTAGTACACCAAGGATGCCGGGCTCGATCTCCGGGTAGTAGAAACATTTGTTTGCATAAACATGTCTGGTTGTATTGATCTAGGTGTTTTCTTTGTATAATATGTATGTTTGTTTATAATTGTTTTTTATTGTAAGAATTTAAAAAATCCTCATGTAGAAAGGTTACTATACAATAGAGGCATATTTATCGGATAGATGTGAGGTCTTGCACATAGTGTTCCAGTTACAAAATCTTTGTAATAAATTATTGTAAAGTTACATGTAATTATATGATAAAACTCTATAACCAATGATATATAAAGTTTAAAAGAGAGACTGTCGAGTTTTTTGCCGGCTTTTCTCGAATATCCTTCTTATTCCTGATTCAAAAGTAACTGTAACAGATTTATTTGAATAAATGTTGTTTGTTATACAAAAAATATATATAATTATATTTGTACGTTGTTTCGTACACATACTATAGGCTAGTTGTTTAGTATGGGACTAGATGGCGCTGTGTGAATTCAGATTATTTATTTATTATTATTACTTAATTAGCTATGGTCACTTAATTTTCTTGGGGCCGAGGGTCCGAGAGTGGACTTAACCAAATCATCTAAGGCATTAAAATTAAGTCGGAAGCGGGCGTTAAACGCGCTGACCCGGAAACATCTGAACATCAGCTAAACTTGAACCAACTTAGTGCAACAAAAAGATAATAATTTGTAATGGATTTGCCATTTTAGGAGCGTAACGTTCCGGCATGGCCTCAGGTTATGCCGTGAGCCCCAATCGACCGATCGTTTCCTTCCTGACAAGGCCTGCGCGGGCGCAGATACAATCTACACGCCAATTAGTTCCCCGATTATAATATTTATTTAACAGGATAAGCTGTTGCATGAGTTAAGGTGATGATTTGTTTTATGTATTTGTCGCCGCCACTTGGTTATATTAGCCAGCCAATTGGACGTCTAGGCCTTAAATCCCGGAATTCAATTAAATGGCTGAAGCATAACAAGCCATGTCGTTGACTATAACGTTTAACCAGACGGATTAACATTGTTAGTCATTAAGTTGGGTGACCATGCTTATATCAGACTACATTGAGCAATAATGACCAACATCTTAAAGTGAATCAATACAAAGGGTCTTGATGACAATTTGAAGTAAAAAAAAAATTATATAATAAAGTTTAATACAGCAAACAACATTTTTTTTTGAACTGGGACCAGACTTATAGAGATATACCTATCTTTTATAAGTTAAGTTAGAACGTCACAAAAAGGCGCGAGCGAAGCACGCGTGCTGTAGCAGCAGCCAACGAAGCGGTATAAACTATTTTTTGATGTACCTATGTTTTTAAGCTTTTAAGTTCCCTGAATCATATAAAAAATAGCCTAGACTTATTTCCCCTTATAAAAGTTTTTCTGAGCGATACTAATTTATTGCATTTTATTATGTTACGAATTGAACTGGACGGTCAGGCCGCTCACCTGATGGTAAGTGATACGTCTGATCATGGCAGATGGCATTGATGGAGATCAACAACTGACAAATAGCTAGTATTCTCCATCAATTCATCATTGCGCCCGTGACCCGAGACAGCAGATGTTAGGGCTTTTATACCCGCTTATTTCACTAGCTACAATGCCCTCATCCCGAAACACAAAATTCAAAACATCCAATTCACGGGACGATATCTGGCACTGCGGTAGTATTTACTGAGACGACTCAGTATCGAGTATACCACCTAAAAATAAATACTGTCTGTATGTATCTTACACTTTTATTTATTACAAAATATTTGTCCAGACGTAGCGGCAACCTTCATAACGGTGCGTACGGTGCGGAGACTAGTGCTATCCATCATTGCTGACTTGATGACTTAAATTTTAATGACAGCGGCCTTGGCCCTACGATAAGAGGTTTTTTAAAGTTAGAAAAAAGTGGTTAGTAATGATGATAAAAAAATATGTGGGAAGGTGTACTCAAAGTATTTTTTCTGTGTTCAACTACTTATATTTAACAAGAGTAGTGGGCGTATTCGCCGGATTTAAGTATTTTCATGTTCTTAGAAATACGTTACCCGGAACTTTACAAGAGTTTTTTTAAGTACTCTACTAGCTTTTGCTCGCGCTTTCTCGCTCTCTCTTTAACCTATGCTGGACATAGGCCTCCCCCTTTTTGCGCCTTCGCTGGCAATGTATTCAGGAAAACTCGGTTGATTTAACAACGGAGTCAAAGAACCCGTAGTAATTTGCGGAGAGTTGCACAAAATTTAAGATTTCCAAAAATGTATTAGGCAGATAAAGTCGCGTTTAAAGTACAAAAAAAAACCAAATAGTTTATGTAATTACATCCCTATAACTATCTCCATTTCAAAGATAAAAGGATAAGGAAGATAAAAGGTAGCTCATTGGTGTGGACTTCGGAAGTATAGAACGCAGGTTCAAATTCTGCCACGTCCAATGTCTTTTTGGATTACGAAATTATATCTACGTTATCCTATGCTCCTACGTTGAAGGAACACGTAAGGAAACCTGCGCACGCCTGCGCAGAGATTCAAAGGTTGTGCGTGAAGTCGGGCAATCCGCACTGGGCCTGCGTGGTCGACTACGGCCTATATACTTTTTACGGGTCGGCACGTTACAGGAGCTGATGCCGCTGATGATGACTGTTAAATTAGTACAAAATACTTAAACGATTTGAATTTAACTTGACGCTCCTTTATTTACCTTATTCATAAGGAAGAAAAACCCATTTCACAAGTGAATGAAAGAACTTTCTGGTGATACCCGAGTTATGCTAATGTTACTTAACACCATGAAGTTATCCAGCACGAAGTCTCGAGTAAATCCCGTCCCCTATAATTACCATTCGAAATGCTGTTCCGTTCGCTTTTTCCTTGTGATAATAAGGAAAATGGTTTTCATAAATCACCTTATTAAAATGATCCGTAACTTTCCTGTGATTAAGACTTATGTTGCTAAACACAAGTTATCTAGCCCTTCGTGTTTTGTTTGTTATAAGTCCCGACTCTAACACGGGAGCTCCCTGAAAAGCTAAGAGCTTGTGAAATAAATTGTGGAAATTAATACAGTTCTATTAAAGGTAGCTCTAGTTGGGGGACTTTATTCATATTTAACTCTAAAGACTCAGGAAAAATGTTCACACTATAAGTTCTTATCAGGCGCAAAATGGTGGAAACTCATGTCTAGGTACTGCAATAGGTTGAAGAAAGAAGTTCTTTTGCAACTCTGCTTCTTGCCCGTACACTATTTTGGCGACAAAATACCATCCGAGAAAATCTCGACTTAATTTTAATAAAAAAGTCAAAATCCATTTATTATCGTCAAAAAAATATACAAAAAACAATAACAACATTTACAATCGTCTAGTTATTAAAATATAATCTTATGTTTATTCAGTAATATTTGGTTTATCATCAGTTTAATATACGTCCCCACCGAGGGGCACGAGCCCACCCGTATAAGGTGTATAGGCCTTAGTCGTCCATATGGGCCCAGTACGAATTGGTCAACTTCACCGACAACCTTTGAATTTCATCGTAGGTGTGCTCTCACACTATTACGTTATTACGTAGCGTACGTGGCGAGATTCGAACCTGAACCCTCCAGGTTGTAAGGCAGCCCACACCACTGAGTCACCGACGCGCAGACGTCAGAGTATTAGTAATTAACCATGGTTTTTCTAAGGTTTAGGTATCCAGACAAGTTACAAACCACCTTTATTCGTTCTTTAAGCTCGAATAAGCTCAACAAAAAACACATAACTGTATCACTCCTAACATTACTTCGGCCCTTGTTTGATATAATTACGTGACTCGTTATAAACAACATTGTGCTACCTTCCGCAGTGTCTACGTGACCACAACAGCGTCGGCATAAGCCTTGGCAATGATCGCCATCCAGACCTAAAATCAACCAAAAAGGAAGCTGGTTTTCATATAGACTCCGAGAAATGAGCCTAGCCTTATAAATAATAGCCAAAGACATTCGCAGCGCTATCTAGCCCAAGCGAAGCATTAGCCTGTAATATAGAAACAATGGATAAACATACTTCTGTTAATACATATTATACATAGATAACGGGCAGACCAATATTCAGCACCAAATTTGTACTGCCCGTGATCGAACCCGAAACCCTGGGTGTATCGTTAAACATATGTTTGTGTGTATTCGTGTTTGTTCTTTATCAAAACAAATTATTTACTTTAAATATTGAAATCCCTACTAAATTGAAATAAAATTAAATCGCATAACTATATGAAAATAAATATAGGATCAATTTAAAGTTACGAATTGATTTTCTTTAATTAATTAGTATGTATTCAAATTAAAACCTAAAATAAAATTATAATTTTTTGGGGTCACGAGTCTAACCTAACCAGACCAAATATGTATAATTTGCGTAGGTACAGAATAAGCTTATTGACCGGTTATGAGTGCTTGCTGTACCTATGTATATAGAAATGAGAAAATTGTCTCCTATAATAAAAGTGTTAGTCCCTGAAAATCGGATACAGACGCATTTGCTGGTATAACGATGTGGTGTAATGGTTGATAAGTCGGTTATTACGCTAAGGGTTTCGGGTTCGTTCCCCGTGCAGTACAAACATTGGTGTGCATGAATATATCTATTTGTATCGGTCTGGATGCTTTTATGTAATAATAAAAAAAATGCCCTTTCTAATTCAGAGGATATTGGTGATTGTCGAGTTAACCATAAGATCAGTAATGTTTCAACCAACGAATAATATTTAAATATGTAAACAAATTTAATACCGTAGCAAATGCACACACGAAAATACAATTTATATCGGTACAAACAGGTCCGTTCTTGTTTTGCAAAATAACATTATTTAGTGGCAATTATATAATTAAATACAGAATAAATTAATGAAAATATATTCATGAATTACCATGCAAACTATGGACGTTGCGTATATAGGAATATGGGAGAGTTCTTTCTCTTTTTTTAATCTTTTTTTTAATATATGTATAAATGTAATATTATACAATAAAATACCAAGATTGGTAAATAGTGTCAATGTTTGTTTATATTGCTTTTGTTAATTTTATTTTCGGTTTTATATCCTGTGTTGTTAATTAAAGTTTTAATGTTATGCATATTACACATATTTGTTTAGTATTCCGACAAATGATTCGACCATATTAATTGCCGATGAGCCGTTATCATATTAAAATTATGTTTGTGTAGTATCTAGGTGAAAATAAAATATAAAAACCTTTTATAATGAATATTATAATATTGTCAAAAATAAAATCCCCTACACTAGAAATGAACTGAATAATTTCGCTGTGTTTAAAATAAAAATAAAAACTGTTCCTTAATGGTTTGATTATTTCAAGAATTCTAAAAAAGGAGTTTGTGGTTTTCAAAAATATGCATAAAGGTATGCATTATAAAGTAGAACGACTACTCAAATTTAATTTAAAACATTACCTAGCACTTGAAGGCACTCCTTTTATATAGATGGTTTATAAAAGGCCCTAAATTTTAATAATTAACATAAACAAGGGATTGCATTTAAGTATGTACAAAAGTCTTATCGACGTTTTTTAATGATTTTGGCATAATATTGGCGGTCCATTTTTGACGGCTAGACGCGATGTTTGTATAACAATCAACTAATCGGTTTACAACACAAAGTTCAGTCAACATTGAACGCGTTCATTAAATCACCGTTGCCATCATAATCCATTGTTAAGCCGAACAACTTAACTGCATAATGCAGCAATCTATGTTATTACATTTTAATTGAATTACAACTTAAAGCTATCAATTAATTCGCGATTGGTATGAATCGAACGGCCATGGCGTACGCGGAAATATTAATCATTCGAGAACGGTAACGTTAGCTGTGATACAAATCGTAAACACGAATTCATTGTTGATTGTTGTATTTAGGTCTTGTTTTTTTATTGTTCATTGTTTTTGTGTCTATAACGAAATTATGAATTCATTAAATCCTTCATTTCGTTAAAATGTACGTCAAGTCAAAATATATTCAGATGGGTCGTTCATTCGTCAGTTTTTCCCTATTTATGCTTTTCATTTAACAATTTTCCAGATTCAACAGTGGAGTAACTTGTAAATTACTGTCTTGATTTAACGTGTGAACGTGTTTTAAATTATAAACTGCAGTGTGGGCTAAATTCGTGATAACTGTATAGTCACTAGTAATCTTAGCCGAAGTACGAATAAAGCTAATTGTTAATATAAACTGATCCAGTCTGTGTTTATGGAGTAGATACAGTTAGATAAATGAACAATGAGGCTAACCCTGTATTTCGAACTAATATGTTCGTCTATCGATTGAGTTATAAATGACTTTAGCAAATGAGAAACATTTTTTCAAGTGTGTTAATGAATTTAGGGTTAACCAGCATAAAACAACAGACAATAGAAAATTGATGTCTGATGGATACAAATTACTGCGGTGACATTTAAGTTAATATGTATCTTAGTAAACTCAAAGCTCAACTTCAGAACTACCCATGTTTCGTGTTTGAGGTGATCTTGACATATTCAGTCACGCATTCGCCTACTTGTGGCGATATTTGACCTGCGACCAATCAGGGTCGATACAATGATTACGGTAATATAAAATAGTCTAATAGTTTGCCCATTATTGCTCATACCAGCCATTAATTTCGTTTTTTCTGACTGCTACTGATCATTGCAGCTTCACCGGGAAGACCTGGTACACTCAGCGTTAAAAACTATTGAACGGGTTCAAACCTCGGCTTAGGACGTTACGGAGAATGGTAATCTAGTATATATTTAGGAGAAAAGCGAAACAGGGAGATTTGCAAACTACAAGAAACCAACGAAGAAAGTAGGGAAGTAGTGGTGTTACAAAAGTAAAGTAGTGGACTTAATGTGCTTTCCTATGCACAAAATGACTCGCTATAACTTTTCGGTCAACCGAAAAAGTTTTGACAGTGCCAGCCCTACGTGTGACTAATTTACCTCGTCGAAGGTTGTCTTTCCGCGAATAAGGTTAATCTAACATCAATTTGTTATAAGTGGAGCTAGTCAATGTTATATAAAAAATAAAACTTTGATATCAAACAATATTGTATAACGATAAATAGAAAATGTTCACTTCCCGAAAACATATCTACAGAGATTCGAACAGCGACGGTGGCTCATTGGTGTAAACCACAAAACTAAAATAGTATCATTAGTTCTGTGGTATGAACTGTTGCCTTACGTTATTGAGGGTGTAGGTTCAAATCCCGCCACGTACCAATGCCTTTTCGAACTTCCGAAATTATGTGCGTTTATCCGACGCTCTTACGGTGGAGGAAACATCGTGAGGAAACTTGCCTACGCATAAAAAGAAATTCGAAGATTGCGCGTGAAGTGGGCCTGCGTGGACGACTAAGGCCTTTACATCCTTTACGGGTAGGCCCGCCATTCGGTGGGACGTTATGTACTTGACTATCAGGTACTTGAATTCCATATTTATATTAGATTACGAAATTGTGTGTTAATTGTGTTGTTTATCTTGTACACATATAATATGTATTCATTATAATCATACAATTACAGCATGATTTTTTATGAGAAACAAACAACTATAGAGCGTCGGTGGCTCAGTGTGGACTGTCGCCTTCCTACCGGGAGGCTGAGGTTCAAATCCCGACACGTACCAATGTATTTCGAATTTTCGAAAATATATGTACGTTATCCGACGCTCTTACGGTGAAGGAAAACATCGTGAGGAAACCTTATGCACGCCTGCGAATAGATTCGAAGTTGTTGTGTGAAGTCGTCCAATCCGCACTGGTCCCGCGTGGACGACTAAGCCTAATCACCCTATACGGTAGGCTTTGCCCCTCGGTGGGACGTTTAATGAGCTGATGATGATGAAACAACTACTTTCTCGTCCTGGCAAAACATAATTAAAAAACGTAATCAATAATTATAAATCTATTTTTAGCACGGATGTAGGTACTCGTAGGTTGGCAGGCAGCGTGTTAGAATCATTTCCTACATAGCATAAGAAGACATGAGTCGTTTTTGTGTTGACAGTTACCGTATCACAATTTTTTGGACAATGAGTTTAAAAAAACCAGCACGTGTTAGCCAAAAATAGAACAAAAAATGTAACAATTTTTAATTGTTAATTAAAGTAGGACATTTGATTAATCTGCTCTAATATCATATATATTTTTTACTGAATTAAGTTAAAAAAGACCTACTTTGACTGATCGTTAGAACTTATCATACCAATTTTAGGCAGAGAGCGATCTGCGCTTGCCACTTGACTGGTTAAGTTGTAAAGGCCATCTGCAGCCAACAGCAATAAGTCATTCCGAAAAAACAGAAAAACTCCACCAATAACATTACATGTAAAATGTTGCCAAGACGACCATATAACTTATATGGTATAAATTTTGCCTTGTGAAATATATATTAGATCTTATGTAGAGCCAAGCTTTTGAATCTACACAACCTTACTCTACCGACCCTAACTTCAATCCCCAGACTTAAACTCTACATATTCTCTTACTCAGCCGTTAGTATCTAAACCACGGCTGCTGGCAGGTTCTTTCTTAGTGGATATTTCATGATAAAAAACCTACAATCATACCTACTACATCAAATCATAAATACAATAAATATCAAACAACATTTACACAAAGCCAGCTAGCCCTCATTTTGATGAGAATTTCGTACTATGAGTACTAAACAACGGATAAACATACAAACTTTATTTTTGTAAAATACGCATTATATATACCAATAAAAATAAACAAGTTCATTCACACAAATGTTTGTACTGCCCAGGGAACGAATTCGGAACCCTTGGTATGTTAGACGCCTCAGCATTTCTGCCCTCCTAAAGAAGAGTGCAATAAGTAGGGTTTTGGGTCAAATTTTCACCTTTTCAAAATCATTTTGCGCAAAAACCCGACTTATTGCACTCTTCGTTAGGAGGGCAGAATTACGCGACACGAATCGTTATAAATTGTTAACAAAGCTTGCCCGGTAACAGTGCAGTATTAATAAACTAATCGCATTGATATCCGTATTTAAAACAATTACAGAACAACCGATAGTACACATAATACCGATGTATAATAGCAATCATGCATTCATGGTATGCACAGATAATAAATCTGTAAATACTTCAATTTGAATATATCGTTGGTACATACGTCATATTTATTGTTCTACCATTTATGGATTCGCTTTGCTTATTGAGGGTTATATTCGGTGTTTCCCTATACGATAAGATCCAAAATAATATCTGAGGAGCGCAGGTAACCAACAAAGTCCGGATGGTACCTACAAGCCGATGGGGCGGAAATAATAACCTTTCCTTGACCCAGAGTTAAATTCAGTTAACAATTGAAAAATATTTCGGACACTGGCGGCAGTGTTATTTATATAAAGATACTTTACATAAACAATAAAATGACTAGAAGCACAATTTCACTCGAAAAGTGTCCGCGGCAAATGATTCTCATCGCTTATGTCATAATCGCTAGCTACATGTCACAGTGACATAGTAGCATGCTCGTGCTTTTGATTTTGTATCATTTTAATGACTCGTTAAATTCATAATTTTATGTCATATATATAACAATAGGTCAACGTAAGCGTCAAGCGGCTCGGACATTTGATTGGTATTTCTTTGAGAATGTGCATCTAATCAGTGTATTGTTTAATTAATCTAAGAAAGATAATTTATTTACTTGTCCATGATTTTAATAATTAAAGTATTAATCTATATAATACCTTTTTTATTTGAACATAAATATTATCATTAAAACATAATGTGTTAACATAGCAAGGGTATCCTTAAATGACCTAGGGTTAAACCCCGTACCCCACAGTTATAAGCTGGCACTTAACCCACTCGACCCAATGGCCGTTATTTTCCTTGTGCCGCTTATAATTAGAGTGCAATTCATCACGCCGCTTGTCAAGTCAATATCGCGTGGGTCGTTACTATGCCAGCCCTTTGTTGGAAATAAATATGAGGTTTGTGTTTTTTTTATAAGTGTACAGGACGGTCAGGACGCTCACCTGATTGAAGTGATACGCCTTACCATAACGGAGCGGCATTCAAGGAAACCAACAACTGATAGACATTATTCTCCATCAATGCCGCACTGCGCCCGACACCCGAGACGACAGATGTAAGGTCTCTTATACCCAGTAATTTCATTAGTGACAGTGCCCTCATCCCGAAACAAAGTGCATAACACTTCTGTTTTACGGGACGATATCAGGCACTGCGGTGGAACCTACCTAGAATCGAGTCTACTTATATAACATAGAAGTCCATTGCAGCTGTGGGCTTATTTCACTATCTCTTTAACCTATCACAGTCTGTAATTCCTCCCATTCTACGACAAACATTCTTGTCTTTCATTTGGCGCCCCTTTTGGTGTAATGGTTGAGAAGTCGACTCCTACACCGAGGGCTCGATCCTCAAGTACAAGCATTTGTGTGCATGAACATGTCTGTTTTTATTGGTCTGAATGTTTCTATGTATTATATGTATGTATTTACAAAAAATACATATTTTATCCTTTGATTAGTACCCACACCTCATGCTTAACGGTTAACGTGGGCCTAGATGGTGCTGTGTGAATGTCAGTAAATATTAATTAATATATTTCATATCCAAGTTTCATCAGCGACCTGTTGCCGATCCATCGGATTGGAGTGTGTGTCACAGTTTGTCACTTCACTATGGCTAATTGTTTTACCATAATTCCCATAATTGGCACGCGGGTTGGAGGACTCATGACAGTTTAGGGGTACTAAAAGACCGCTGCGACCTTTTATCTGCTAATCCTTATCCTTAAACCGCCTTTTACCCGTGGGTTGAGTAGAGGTGGTGGTGTTTTCTTGTATTGCCTTGGTGTTATCTGTGTTTTATCACATAAAGGTATGTGTTCACAAAAAGTATATTTTCAACAATAGTATCAAAGTACTAATTTTTTTACGCTTGACAAGTAAACAGCGCCAAGGGCATTCTAATAGAATCACCCGAACCAACAGTAAAAATACTTAAATATTACCGTCTCAGGAATTTTTCATTCATTGATCATTCCTAGAATCATTGATCAGAATAGCGAAGTCGTAATTAGTTGACAACAATTAAATACATGCTACAACATTTATTTTCAGATTCTAGTCAAAGGAAAAGTAAATAACAAAGAAGCGTTGCGATATTTATTAAAGACTCTAGGCTGTCGATATCAAAAATGCTAATACAACAAAAGAAGCTCTTTCGCAGTTTTGGCCTGTTGAGAAAGAATCAAAAATGAAAACTCAACATCAATTTATTTTTTAACAGTGATAATTTGTTTGAAACGTGGAGCATTTCAAAATACATTAAAGTAACGCAGAGTAAACCCATGTTCGATCAACATAACGTTAGTAACTTTTTAAAATTGTATTCTTTTCTAATCTTAACAATGTAATATGGCAACTCTGCAATATGCACCTTATTTTACATCTTTCTATAAATGTTTATTCATATTTGAATGCGACATATAACTAAACATCGAGATTTAAAAGCGATACTAGTTTAACCTGAGTAGAGATCTCACGGTATTGTATAAATATATACGGTATTATATAAATTATACAACGGGGTTCTAGCACTAGTAGTATTGCGTCCATTAAAAATAAGTGTCAATATCTTGACGATAATCCAGACTAATAATACAAAATATGAAAGTGTGTCTGTTTGTCCGTCTTTATAGCCAAACAGAAACACGAATAGATTTTTTAAGTGAAGATTGTTGAAGGGATGGAGTGACAAAGGCTACTTTTAGTCTAATTCTAACCCCCACATCTTTTGAATTCGGGATGGAAGTTTGTATGGAGGATTTCGCAATTTTTAAGGTAGGAAGCTAAAATATGGTATGCGGACTATTTTTCACTCACAAATCTTTCATTTTTTTTTTCGGAAATCTGCCCCCAGGAGCCTTAAAAGAGGGGGTGAAATTTTATATGAGAGTTTTCACAGTTTCATAGTAGGAAGCTACAAAAAGATGTTGATGATCTTAGCAGCAAAATAATATTCAATTTTCTTAACCAAGAATGGGAAACCGTGTTACACCGAATTTAACGCATGTGAAGCCGCGAGCAAAAACTGGTACACTTATAAAGGCTTCTTAAGGATGGAACGATGAAAGAACCAAGCTCTTTTCATAAAATGCAAGTCGTTAGAGTTATGATAGCAGTGGATGCTTGTAAGGTGTTCCTTCTTGATCTTTCACATATTTTTTAAAGGATTATTGTTTTTTTTTGTTATAAGTGTAGAGAACGGTCAGGACGCTTATCTGATAGTAAGTAATACGCCTTACCTGGACAGAGCGGCATTGATGACGATCAACAGCTGATGAACAGCTGAGCTGTTTTTTTTTTGTAAAAACATACATACTATACATAGAAAATACCAGACCAGTACAAACAGACATGTTCATGCACACAAATGTGTGTACTGCCCGGGGATCGAACCCGGAACCCTAGGTGTAAGAGCCGACGTCTTACATACGGCCGACCATTACACAAGATGGGTCGTCAACCGTTAGAACCCTAATGCTTTGTTTGGGTCTAGATGGCGCTGTGTGAATATCAGTACATATTTATATACTTCCACATTCAACCACCAATTTTTCTACCGGTCATTTTTTTGCACATTCTACCGATTTTTAGTCCATATTCTACCGAGTTTTCTGTATAGATGAATTTACTGACTGAACCTTTTTAAATATATAAATAAATAAAGCGAAGGCCAGCAGGCCATCAACGCTTCAGTGGTTTCAGATAGTAATCTGAAGGCGAAACCAATTAGAGAACGCAGGAAGAGGGCAACAAAACGGCGAGATACCAGCAATTCTCTGTGAAATATGTGAAACCAATTCAATATTGTGTAATGGACGCATTATCATTATGTTATAAGCAAGTACTGCCATTAAGTATTAGTCATCGATCATTTCAGAAAAGTGTATACGAATTCTCACAAATAGTATGCAGACGAAACCAAAACCTTTTGATATTACCTAAGATAAACAACAAACATTCAGAATCTCACTCAAAAAGTGTCCGTGGCAAAATTATGCCCATTCGTCAGTTGAGCAAAATTATGCCCATTCGTCAGTTGAGCAAAATTATGCCCATTCGTCAGTTGAGCAAAATTATGCCCATTCGTCAGTTTAGCAAAATTATGCCCATATGTCAGTTGAGCAAAATTATGCCCATTCGTCAGTTAAGCAAAATTTTCATTCATAATCACGTCTCTCGCTACATGTCATAGTGACATTATAGTATGCTCGTACTTGTGATTTTAATAATAACTTATAATTTTATGTCATAAATATAACTAACATGGGTCGTTATTAAGTTACGTCATGAGTTGATATTTTTTCGTGATTGTGCACCTAGTAAGTTTATTGTTCATGTAAGGATATGACCAAATTACCGGGATTAAGAGACCTAACACCTGTCGTCTCGTGTGACAGATGCAGGACAGTGTTGACGGAAAATAAAGACTAATTTTCTTCAACAATGCATTTGTCATGACTATGGCATAAAAAAAGTATTTTTAATGCAATTTATGAAAAGAAATCCTTATTTCTACACTAACACCTAAGACGGCCCTAACTGTTGAAAACCATTTCAGTTTTTCTTGGAGGTTCAAATTTATAGTCAAAAGGATTTCATAAAATTTAAAACCGCTTTTCATCATCATCAGCTCATTAAACGTCCCCACCGAGGGGCACGAGCCTACCCGTATAGGGTGATTAGGCCTTAGTCGTCCACGCGGGCCCAGTGCGGATTGGACGACTTCACACACAACCTTCGAATCTCTTCGCAGGCGTGCATGAAGGTTTCCTCACGATGTTTTCCTTCACCGTAAGAGCGTCGGATAACGTACATATATTTTTTCAAAATTCGAAAACACATTGGTACGTGTCGGGATTTGAACCTCAGCCCTCCCGGTAGGAAGGCGACAGTCCACACCACTGAGCCACCGACGCTCAAATGTTCAAATTTAAATGGTTCAAATTTATAGTCAAAAGGATTTCATAAAATTTAAAACCGCTTTTACAACCCTACAATTCTATTCTTGAGATCTGCGAGATTCCTTCAAGCAAATTATTGAACAGGTTCCTTCCAAATAAGACCTAGATCAATGTTTTACCGACCATCTATGACGAGGCAAAATTTCAGATAACACTTGATTAATGTTCAAACAAATACGTTTTAAGCATAACCTTGGGTGCACCGACTTGTATTTTAATTGAAAATTAATTTAATGTTAAGACATAAAAGGCTGATTTCATTATTTGCAATAGCTGACTGTTAATTACTGCTACATATAGGTAATAAATGAGGTTTCCTTTGTGAATTGATTTAGATGCCACAATAACCTGTTAAGGCATAAAGCCAGTGCGAAATATGCGTATTACCAAAATGTACTAAACACCTCATGTGTTTTCAGATAAGTTTTACATAACTAGTAATACGGGCATTGCTTCCTTGAATATAAAAGTCATTGCCAATTTATTTTTATTATTTTTGAAGAACCACGTAATTGGTTGAGATGTCGGTTCATATGCCAAGGGTTCCGGGTTGAATCCCCGAGCACTACAAACATTTGTGTGCATGAACATGCCTGTTAGTATTGATCTGGTGTTTTCTATGTATGATGTGTATGTATTTTTAAAAAAGAATCTACATAAATATGCTTAACCGTTATTAAGTACACATATTACAGGCTTAATGCTCAGTTCGAGACTAGATAGCGCTGTGTGAATGTCAGTGGATTGTTTTTTGATTTCGGTTGCAAACTAACGAGGCATGAGGTAAATAATTTCACTACCGCCACGTCGTGCCGCGTGGTGACGCCAGATTGGAATACCATGATTCCCGCAGGTACCGTTACAAGCAGCTTAATGACAAAAACTTCAGCCAGGAACGGCTAGCAGCTATCGCTGAGTACCTACACCTAACCTCTGAAAGGTACAGCTATATCGAGCACGAAAATATTTAAACACTTACTCATCGCGATGTAGGCCTTAGACTTAAGGCCTACATCGCGATGAGGAGGCAACTGCGAGGTTTTGTCCACTCTCGTTCCCTTGGCCCCCAATAAAGTGTCCATTGAACAACCAATTATAGTTCGATCTTTGCTCTTTAGGGACCCGAGTAGATTTGAATTTAATCTTAAGTTTTGATTTCCCCTTGACCCAAAAGTACGGTTATGATAATAAATCTTCAGTTTATTCTATAAACACAGCTTGGTTGGTGATAAATCTCTGAATTGATATTCAAATACGATTTCTCATTTAGTATCCCTAAATTGGTAAAATAAATGTTTGGCTCAGTGTGGTGGACTGTCGCCTCCTACCGGAGGGCTGAGGTCAAATCCCACACGTACAATATTTTCAATTTCGAATATATATGTACGTTATCCGACGCTCTTACGGTGAAGGAAAACATCGTGAGGAAACCTTCATGCACGCCTGCGAAGAGATTCAAAGGTTGTGTGTGAAGTCGTCCAATCCGCACTGGGCCCGCGTGGACGACTTAATGAGCGACTTAATGAGCTGATGATGATGATGATGATACATGAAATGGATATAGGCTATTTTTTAAACAGGAAACCTGGCTGCCTAGTTACTAATTATACCATAAAAAGTATACCAGATCAACATATTTGTAAACAAAAAATAAAATGTATATGTAAATAATGTATTCGTACATAAATACACAAGCGTGAATTAATGATCTTACCGCGAACAAGTCAGGCGCACCCACACATGTAAACAAACACACCTCTCACACGCACAAATAAAAAACGCAATATACATAACTACATTTTTATTGAGCGAAGTATAACTAGTCACAAGACTAGTATTTTTTTTTATAATGACTACTTGTAAGCCTGAAGATTGTGACAGTGACATATAAGTCTAAACTTCCATGCAAAGCCAAGGTCACTTGCCCTTGACACTTTGAAGTCCTGCCAACCGACTCTTACTGATGAGGTAGGTTATGGTAACTATCCCTTTACCCATTTATATGAAGTTACTATCAAATTCAGCACTAAGAAAGAAAGAAAAACATTTTTCTGATTTTATTTAGTTTAGACAAAATAGTATATGATCAGAACTATTTATACCTACGGTACATAATGTCAAAATAATAATTTTAAATTTAACTAAAATATAAATAAATAAAAAATAATAATAAATATATTTAAATAAAACATTTATTATATCTAGACATTGTAAACATCCAACGACAACGCAGCCTCGTTGTACATCACATGAGACAAAACAATAAACAACATCCTATTCAACCTATCGCAGTCCACTGCTGGACATAGGTCTCCCATTTTGCGCCAGATATCCCGGTCCTCCGCTTTTCAAATCCAGCCATTTCCTTTCCTTTCGCAAGTCGTCGGTCCCTTAGTGTAGTAGCCGACGTCCTAACCCAATAGATTTCCCAATACAAGATATGGGGCAAGCCGCGTTTTTAAGTAAACGAGCATACACTGGCTGCCAGTTTACGCTCTGTGAGACGAGTCAAGACGCACGAATATTAGAAGAAATTACCATTTTTGCCCAAAATGCCATCCTGTGCAATTGGAACATGCCATCATCGCAATGAATCAGTAAATTTACCAAGAAATATAATAACTTTTCACAGGTAAGAACCGAAAAGAAATTGCGACACTGGGACTGCCTATAAAGTTGGCGGCTTGTCCAGTCTAATTGTATATTCGGATGTCTGTGTCCTAACCATTACACCAAATAGGTTGTCAAAAATGGATTGTAGCTATTATAAAATACATGACTTTGAAACGAATACTAATACAACTAACATTATGTTTAAAAAAGCTTTTATGGTAGCCATATGTCTTTGTTAATTTGTGTCCAAACTGGCATACAGGACATAATTCGCTGTTACCAGTGGTGCTCAACCTTTTGTGAATTAACGACGTAGTGTCATAATTTTGGGTTGAAACAGGAAAATATGATGAGATCCATATATTTTTTTAGTTTGCCAAGGAAAGGAGGTAGAGTTACCAGATACACCCTGGATTTGTATGAAAACACATATCCAATATTTTATAAGTAGAAAGGTTGATGATATAATCATCATTAACTCATGTGCTCATATAAAATATTATTGTAATAACTGTGTAGGTGGGTATCATATACAAGTTCTTAGCTTAAAGAGTAGTGTAATGTCTGCGACATCAGTCAGCTACTTCCCGATGGGTTCCATCCATTAGTGTATATCCATACTAAAGAACGGATAAACGTCTCTATACATATTTTGTAATTACATATAATATATTATACGTAGCAACACTCATCCTTTTATTTATAAACGTACATGTTCAACCCTTGGCGAATTAGCCGTCTTCTCAACCAATACAACAATAAAAAATAACAGAATTAATATTCGAAGCAATTAGTTCAAGATAGTCCTGAAAAAAAAATTAATATTGAATGCTAACAAAATCGTTATTACATCCGCTTGATGCCAGACAATTTTTTCGAAGCCCTGATTTACGTACTACGAAAATTACACCTTGTAAATATTGATAATTGAAAGTATTAAAAACTGCATTCCAGTGGTTGGGAACTACAGAATCAATAATATAATAAATATTAATTTTAATATTGATTAATTAATAATAATATAAATATCAATTTAATATTAATTAATCCTAGTGTTGGGACCAATGGCCACCTGCGTCCCGGAGTAACCGCTCAGCACGCCCCGCGAGACCTTCGCCTGAATGTTCATCAAATGCGTGCATGACTGGTGTTTTTATGTGACAAAACCTCGCCCCAGTGAGTATAATCATCGGTAATGCTCTTGACATTGGGATTATTCAGTGAGCGCTGATGCAATTTGAACGACCTCAATGGGAGTCACGGTGCACTAGATTAACCGGTCCTATGCCGGATCGCATACTATGGGCTATGACACAGGCATATTGTTGTGTCAAAGACCTTACGGAGAAAGGGCTCAATGGCTTGTAACTTTATTTGTACAGGTCACTATTGTACACACCGTCGTTTGTGTTTATTTACGGTTTTTTTTCACTAATTTGTTTCGGTGATTTTTCAAATTAAATGAAATATTTTTATCAAAAGGTATATTTAAAAGTATATCTTATTCTTATTATTATATTGTTTTTTTATTGAAACATAGTTAACAGCTAGACTAACATTAACAGACATATATCCATCCAAAGGTTATACAAAAAACAATAAGGATATCGAAAAAAATTGGGCCTGATGAAAATAAAATATATGGACACTCTGCTTCTGAACCTGGTCAGGCTCTCTCCAGTGATGCCCAACCTTCTACGATTTTATACCGTTCATTATAATGAAATTACTGGGTATTGTCATCATCAGCTCATTAAACGTCCCCACCGAGGGGCACGAGCTTACCCGTATAGGGGGATTAGGCCTTAGTCGTTCACGCGAACCCAGTTCGGATTGAACGACTTCACACACATCCTTCGAATCTCTTCGCAAGCGTACATAAAGGTTTCCTCACGATGTTTTCCTTCACCGTAAGAGCGTCGGATAAAGTATATAAAACACATTGGTACGTGTCGGGATTTGAACCTCAGCCCTCCCGGTGGGAAGCTCGGCCTTCCCAGCGGGAAGTTCCTGTTCCTGTTCCTGTTCCTGTTCACTTTGTGTCATAAAAAACATGATATTATAATTTCAGATAGACCTAAGTGGTCTACCTGAAATTCTAACAAAAACATTATTTTTAAATGGACATAGTTCGAAAAAATAATAGGATAACCATAGACAAGCCTGTCAATGGTCAAACGAGTGACAGCCTATTATCTAACTGATAAGAAACAATAGACAAAATGAACCATCTTGTCTGCGTGACAAATTCGCACATGTCACCTTGATCTGTTTGACTCGCCTCAAAGAGAACAAGGTTGCATTTTTCAGTCCATGCAACGATAGCAATCTGAATTATTTGTGCGGTGCAATTATGTTGCAATTAACATTTTTATGCCTTGTTGCAGCTATCGGCAAAGATGGGATTTGAGGGGGCTGATTAGCAACGCGTGATATCTAGTGGCTAGGTATAAAGCTCGATTTAAACATTTATGGATTTAAAAAACCTATACAATGATGTATAAAGTATAGATGCGTGATAAGCTAACAATACAATCGCAAAAAGTGTTCCGAATGCAGCGACAGCACACATACACTGATTTCGAATGAGTGTACATTTACCTAAACAAAGAGCCTACAACTGTATCTTCCTTCATATATCCAGAATATCGTTGTATACAAACAAAAAGTACTATTAGTACTTAAAAAGACGAACATAACTGTCGTCGGACTGCTTTGTAGATGACATCAGGCAAAAAGATTTTTTAAATAAAAAATCATAACAACTTTGCTTATAAAGATTGATTCATCACGTTTTTACTTTAACCTCTCTTTCCATCTCAGAGGACAGCATTTGAGTATTCGCAGTAATCCTATAAATTCAATAATTATGTCTATAATTTTACACGGCAGGGCTTAGGCCTCTACATGCCTTGACATGTAACATGACTTTGGAAAGTTTGGGTGACAACCCAATCTCTTCATAGGTGCGGGAAGGCCAGTGCTGACCCACCCCTGCTGTGCACAAGGGCCATATAAATCGTTCTCTAAACTCACCTATTTATAAAAGTCAAATCAAAATTGCTTGCGTAATAATAAAGACATATCGGGACATATCGACTTTGTTTTAATTACCTATGTCATCATCATTATCAGCTCATAAACGTCGCCATCAAGTCTTAGTCGAATCTTAGTCATCCACGCGGAGCCAATTATTTCGACTGTTTACACAGATAACATCTGTTTCAGTATCTACCTAAGCACTGCCTAAAAATGGCATTGATAGAGATTAATAACTGTCCATCAGTTGTTGTCTCTATCAATGCCGCAATGTCATGGTCCCGCGTAACAATTACTATCAGGTAAACATGCTGACCGTCCTGTACACTTTATATCATAAAAAAACCTATGATCTATAGCAAATCGTCGATCCAAATACAGACAATCCGCATAGCCTACGCAATAAATATAAAGTTACGGAAGATAATAACTTTTATTTGTTGGTGTACTGCTTTTCGATAATCTACCAAATGCTATAAAAGAAAGCGGTCGCATACATATCTATAAAGACAGACGTAGAAATTATATTGACAAACTACAAATTACATATACCTAATCATTTACCTACCTGCTAAAATATTATATGAGATTTAAGCTCGATTTAAGTACTTACCCATTACAACGCCACTCAGAGGCTTACATAATTACTAATGTTTATTTTATAATATCCCATTGTAATAAAGTCCTTTATACCTAAACCTAACTGCCAACCAAAAGCGCTTCCTAAGAAATTAATATACATTAAAACTGTTTGTACTTATTATGTATTCGACGCTTATATGATTTAGCATTACTAACTCGGCAGGGACCTCGGCATTGCCCCGTGGTTGCCGAACTGTGTTACCGGAACTAGCGACCACAGGGTTGTCGCTACCGAGTTATCTGAAATAGAAAGTTTCCGCATTAAATTATTGTTTGCAACTGGCTACATCAAGGTCATTATTGGATGGGGAATAAGGCTTAAAGAAACTTTATGTCTCATCAGAAACGAGTTCGATATGAGATATGTATATAGTTATAATATGTAAGAATTTGAACTTAATGTATCATTAAATGAGAATGACTGGCTCCTGAAACACGGTTATTTTTACTATATTGAGAACCTTTTAACAAACTATAATTATGAGTAATCAATTTCTAGAATCTCTCATTTTCAAAGGAAAATAATATTATTAAATATTCAGAAGAAAAACAACTTTTACCATTAACAATTATCCGTGAAATAGCGTCGTCTAGGAAACCATCATTAAAATAATATTTTGTTGAACCTTAAGTGTAAAGAATACATTTTTCATGAATTTGTTAGAAAACTGTTAGCCAAACATTTGTTGCACAAGCGCCCTTTTCATACACAGGCACAAGATATAATCAGTGCTACCGTGTTTCAAAGCGTTTCAAACTGTACAATTTATCGCAAATATGATAATTGGCTAAAACACGGAATTATAACACCGCTCGATATTGCGACACTATTCGACTAACACTGTATTTTAGACAATTCATACAATACAAGAAGACAACAGTGCCCACAAACTATTGTAAATTTACGTTAAAGGACATTCCTATATTCTGTAACAGAAACATTATTTCTTTGTTGTACGACGCCTTTGGTAAAGTGGTTGTGAACTTGTCTAATACCTACACAAGCGATAAACGGCGTGTGAGTCATCATCGTCAGCTCATATAACGTCCCCACCGAGGGGCACGCGCCTACTCGTATAGGGTGATGAGGCCTTACGTCCACATGGGCCTATTACGGGTTGGAAGACTTGGGTGTGCAGGTTTCCTCACAATATTTTCCTTCAGTGTAAGAGCGTCGGATAACGTATAAATATTTTTCGAAAATTCGAAAACACATTGGTACGTGGCCGGATTTGAACTACAGAGCGCTACAGGTAGGTGGGCAACAGTCCCCAACAATAAGCCACCGACGCTCGGCGGTCGGGTCGGATGATCGGCGTGTGAGTGTTATGAATAATTAATTATGTTATAAATACCTACTATATTTTAAAAGATTTAAAGTCGACATCCTTAATCAGAGTAACGCGCCTAAACGCATTATGTAAATACTGTTACCAAGTTTGTTTAAACATGTATCCTTGAACTAGTGAAAATAGTTTCATTACTAGCAATTAACATAAGCAATTTGCTTAGATAGGAAGGCTTATTCCGACCAGTGACACGTTAAAGGCTGGTGATGATGAGCATAGGAAATCGTTTCTATTTTTAATCGACATTTATTTACAACATTACATTATTCGGTAACTAAAATATATTACACCCTAAACACTTAAAAATAAAAAAAATTAAAACTAAAAAATATAATTAAAAGAAGTCCCTTTCGGCAAAGTTCCGAAAATACTGGCAGCGTTACCCCTTTGGATTGCCAGACTGATTCTTTGACCAAGGTAGCTGCCAGATCTTCGGTCACCTGTGACGTCGACTAACCTTTTGGAAATCTCTTTGAAAAGCCTCAAAGCATTTTTAATCTATACATATAAAAAAATAAGAGTATCTGTTTGTAATATTGAAACTATTTTATATTACATAGAAAGAGTACAAAATCAAAAGCACGAGCACACTACTATGCTATTATGACATATAGCGAGCGACGTGATTATGAATGAAAATTCTGTCCAATCGACGTGATGGGCAGACTTTTGCCGCGGACTTTAGAATAAAATTGTGCATCTTAGTAGAATAGGGAGAATAAACTCATTCAATGAAGTTACTTAAATTATTACAGTAAGTAGCTTTTTCTCAAATGAGAAAGTGTCTGCCAGGATCTCCGTACACATTAAGTTCCGGCAATGATAAAAAATTTAAAGTTACACGATCGACTAAGGTCATGCAATCAGATTGGGCTGTTAACCCAGATAATGCTATAACCATGCCATACATTTCGTTTTCATAGTATAATGTCTTAGAAAAATCGAATGACTATTTTGAATTTACACGCTAACTGTTTTAGTTTGCATGAATTATTGCTTAAAATTAAAAAGTACTGACTTAGACACCTTTATTAAAATGACCTTGTATTCATGGTAAACTTCAAGACGTACAATTAATTTTACCATCGCGTTTCAGAATGTTACAAAGCTTAATTAGCCGGAAGTTTTGACATGCTAATTTGGCATAAATGATAGAGATCACAATGAGCTAAAATGACATCGTACAGTTACTATGATCTGTCTATATTAAGTTTCGTTAGTTGGAAACTGTCATTGTCACGATTGTATTGTAGGGAACACATAATGTGGTTCAGTGACCGTAGCAATATAACAACATCTAACAAGAAACCTAACACAAAAGACTTGTTAGTCTCGCCAGAAACGAACTAGTACGCATGAGTACCCCAGCGCTCTATTGAATACCTCAAATATGGACGCAATGTAAACAAATAACGGTCTAAAATGATAGCGTAATTCCAAATAATTTTTTTATCTTTGGTGGTAAGTGATACGCCTGACCATGACAGAGCAGCATTGGCGGTGATCAACAGCTGATAGACAATAATTTATTATTCTCCAACAACGCCGCATCCATGTTTGATCTCTATACCCGGTAATTTCACTAGCTGCAATTCCCTCATTCCGAAACACAAAAGTTCATAGCACTCCTATTTCACGGGACGATATCTGGTACTGCAGTGGTACCTACCTAGTTCGACTCAGTATCGAGTCTACCACCTAGTAAATAGTCTATGATTGGTTTCTAACTAATGCTAAGTTGAGCCAAGGAATAGAAAAATAAGGTACTAAAACGCTTAGGTACGAACCTCCGCTACCTTTCACTATCGACTTTCAGTCATAGTTCTTTCATATTTTACAACAAACATCCAGGTACTTTGCTTTCCTCATCCAACTTCCACCTTACTTTCGCAAATCGTTGATCCACATGCATCGCGGTTCTCTCCTTTCCTCGTCCAGCCTAGCTTTCGTCAGTCATTGGTTCATAATTTAGTGGTGGATGCAGTATAATACTTATATATATTTATTATATTCAAGCGTCAAAACAACATATTATATGAACACAACTCTGAGTCTTAATAGTGGAACATCATACAGTTAAGATATACGGTCATTTTTGAAAATAATAAAAAGAGGTCTTATGCTAGCGGACAACTATCAAGTATGCCCTTCCCAAGCACCAAACAGTGTACGTATTTGCAAATTGGAAACTTTCACTTATGCCCTCCCTGCCCACGTTGCTTGACCACCGGCGAACCTTGACTTTAACCTTGGGTGCGGCCTTATATGCAACGATGCTCGTTAGATAATTTCGTGTGGATAACCATTGCGTAATGGTTACGTGGTTGCACGTAATACGCGTTATTTTGTAGTTTTTTCAACGTATCTTGAGGACGGTGCGTGTGCGTTTCAGGGCTGTTGGCTGATGAGGTCGGAGGAACTGGGATTCTAGAAGATTCTTTGTGTGTACTGTGTCGTGGTTGATGCAAGATGACTTACTGATGCGAATGTTTGGGCTATGAGTATTGTTGATAACTAGAGCCGGATTTAAGCTTGTTGCCGCCTGACTCACTGAAAATAATGCCATCTAAGTACCAAAATTATTATTTCTCAAGTGACGGAACATATATAAACGCGGAATTTTAATCTTCAAAATTTTATCATTTACAATTAAGTGACTCATATTGGGCAATTTTTATAACACATTTTTTTATTCAAAATTTTGCCGCCCAATTAAATTATTCGTAATAGTGTAAATCCACCCCTGTAAATTACTTTGTTTTACAACAAATAACTAGTTTAGGGATTAAATATTAATAAAGATAGAAACAGTAGTGCAAGTCGCCCCGAGGCTTTTAAATGAGGGGAACAGGTAGATCAGGAACTTTAAGTTTACTATATTATTTTATCTGTGCTTTAAGTCTTAGAAAAGCGGTATCTGATAAATCATATTGAAGTTAGTACAGTTCATAAGATAGCTAATCGAAATCAATAAATAATTTTAAATACATATAATGACTGCGTAGATATGTTTAATATCGTTTTATATTTGACCTATATTACGAGACTCGCGGTGGAATGACACCCTTAAAGTGAAGAAAAAGCACTAATGTAGAAGTAAGCAAAAACACTAAATCAATTAGTTACATGGTTCGGTCACACTTTTTTGTAAGCCGTCATAATTTTGTCTTGGACATAAATAAAGTTCGTAAAAAAATAGCTGACTTTGAAGGTAACTAATTAAAATCTGGTACTATGTGATTTTTTTACATTAAATTGGCTAGTGATTGACTACGCCTTGTCTGGTGTAAAACATTGGCGATGTCTAGGATGAAGCACGCTGACCTAGAAGAAACTATATTTGATTGAAAATATTTAAAAAAAAATTTATGTACCTGCCATTAAGAAAAATATGATTATAGATAGCGCTGTGTGAATGTTAGTGGATATTTATTTATTTATATTCCGACGACCCATATGGCGTAATGGTTGACATCAGTTATGAATTATAAAATCCTTGGTATATAAGGGTTCTATACAGAATTTCAACAGTATAGCACTTATAGCTTCGGAGAAAAGAGAGTGTCACACTGACAGACAAACATGAAGAATCTCTAAAGGTTCCATTTCTTGCCATTTACAGTGCCCTAATGATCCGCCTCTTTTTACATAACTTCAACGAATTTTTTGTGTAAATAAAGCCATAGTTATGCTTATTATTTTACAAGTTAACAGCAGTTATAAACTTATAACTTAATAATTTGGTGTCTATGTGAAAAAAAATGTTTTTGAGTAATAACGACAAATTAACTGCCTCTATTGACAGAAGTGACGTAAGCAGGTAGAACCTTTGAGTGCTCTACATATGTTATTGGTAATTGTCAATTTTAATAAACCACCAATGTCGGAAATCAAGATATCACTCTTCGTGACCGGAAAGTACGATGTCCTTGTCCGAGACTTATTAGCGGAATACGCGACAAGCGCTTCCTACATATGCCCAATGATATTCTGTATATATAAAGGTAGATACGCCATCCATGCCTCATAGACGAACCGCCGAAGAGAATACACTTTGTACGCTTTTGTTTAAGTAGATGTACGCTCTTTCGAAATATGTGTATGTGTGCTATCGATGCATTCGGAACACTTTTTCGATTGTTTTGTGAGCATATCACGAATCTATACTTTTTACATCATTGCAAATGCCCATGTTTATTATTAGCAACGAATTATCGGACCGATTAATTACATTTGTCAGTTTGCTCAACGGTTAAATAGATTGAAACGTCTTTCGAAGATTTGAATTTTTTGAGGTTCTGTATAACAGTAAGTGCAATTATTATGCCCGTAATAGTTAAGTACATCATTAACTTGATAAATAATATTAAGTAACGTTTATTATGTTTTTTATTGAACAGGAGGCTCATGGTTTACCATGGTAAGCCATCAGGTGAACCGTATGCTCGTTTGCCACTTATGGCACCCCCGCCCATGAACATTTGCAAGTCCTGGGGTTCCAGAAATGAGTTGCCGTTAAAAGATTTTTTTTTTCGAACTGTCTACTGCTGTTGGCCGCAGATGGCCTTTACCGCTTCACCGGGCAAGTGGCGAGCGCAGATGGCTCTCAGCCTAAATATTTACACAACGAGCTAAGGGCGTCCCCGAACGGGACTCGAACCTCGGCTTAGGGCGTTGCGGGGGGGCTTGGTAGCTAACATATGTTTGGGAGAAAAGCGGCCCGGTACATGCGGTTACGCGAATAGGGACTGTGCGAACCTACAGGGACACGCGACGATGGTTAAAAGAGTGTCGATTCAACCTATCGCTGTCCACTGCTGGACCTAGGTCTCTCCCATTTTACACCCGATATCCCGGTCCACAACTTTTCTCATCAAGCCTCCACTCCACCTTTCGCAGGTCGGTCGGTTTTTTAATGTTATAAGTAGCGAGCAAACGAGCAGACGGCTCATCTGTGTCAACAATAGGATGATCACGGCCCAATTCATCGTAAAGGCGACACATACGTACTATGGGATTGTAGAAGGAGGTGTTGTTCCTGTAGACTTGGAGTGCAAACAATTTAGGGCATCGGATCTGTAAAAGGGTGTTAAGTTTGATGGACGAAAGGAAGGACGGGGAGTCAATCAAGGAGTGTATAATTTTGATAAGTTCGATAATGTAACCTTAATATAAATCTATATATTTATTTTATAATTAATAATCTTAATTTTATATTATAATTAATAATTATTGGTTCTTATTTAAAATCTTCAATTATTCACACATATCATAACTGAGCATTTTCTCTCAGATATCTGCAGAGTGTCTCAGATGCCATTTTTAGGGTTGCACCCTTAAAATGGTTGACAACGTACTAAAATGCTACATGAAGATTGAAACCGGACAAGATGCGTTTCCCCGTCCCCTGACTCTAAGCATTTTTTTAATAAACACTAATTATTCCAAGGTGTGACCGCGGTAGGCTTCCGCAGTTTTTGTGTCATAAGACTTAATGTAAATTTAATAATACATATTTTATATAATCCTACGATTACAACAAATTGACCAGTGACTTTGCTTTTACGACACCATATTGGATATTAGCGTCATATTTCTAAGTAACCACATCTCGAATCACCACTTCTCAAATCAATAAGCGTTGGTGGCTCAATGTGGACTGTTGCCCCTACCCGGAGGGCTGAGGTTCAAATCCCGCCACATTCGAAAACACATTGGTACGAACATACTCAATTCATTTGATATGTATATAATACTATTGGTTTATTACCATAGGTTTTTACATAGCTGTCATATATCTAATTCATATGATTCTATATAATTACCAGATATCTGAAACGCTTATTTTATCAATTTTATTAAATTTCAATACATCCAACTATCGTTTTAATTTTCCACAATGAACGAAACCCCACACGACTTGCTCATCATCATAACATTACATGTCACCACTAAGAACCACGAGCCTACCCGTAAAGGGTGTATTGGCCATAATCGTCCACGAAGGCCCAGAGCGGGTTAGTTAACTATAAACTTTAAAAAAACGTCCGCAAGAAACTCGATGAACATACTTTTTTTTTTGTAAATACATACATATTATACATAGAAAACACCCAGACAAGTACAAACAGTTCATGCACACAAGTTTGTACTGCCCGGGGATCGAACCCGGAACCCTTGGTCAATTAGCCGACGTCTCAACCATTACACGAAATTGGTCGTCAAAGAACCTGTGTACAGGGTTGGTCTGTTTATTCATAAATCTAAATACCTACTTCTAAGGAAAAACTATTAAAATGAATAGGAAATCTTTTAACTTACTATACTCGACTAAGTCTTAACAATGGCTGAGTATTTAACTAGGCGTACAAGATTATCATTGGCATACAGTGGTGTGCACAGAGATTATGAGTAGGGTATGCATAGTGAGTGACACTATTTGCAAAAACAAAAAATAATTAACATTTTTGTCAAATTGACTGCTGTTGACAACAGATCGCCTGTGGTTTCGAATCTGTAGAGGAAATAAGCGAATAAGTGGGAATCATTAATATTTTGGCGATTTTCCGGCTTGTCTGGATGCACAGGGTAGCACTGCATATTTGCATATATGGAGTGCACGCCACTGTCCTTAACTGCCATAAACACGGTTGGTATGTTACTACGAACAGATGTTGCATTACATAAATTGCATACCAACAAGTCTTATGCATTGGATATTAAAATCGTTTAGATATATCATCATCATCATCAGCTCATTAAACGTCCCC